>CANUEP010019627.1:0-51390 GCA_947857235.1 Jatropha podagrica
ATTAATCCTTAATATAGAAATTTTCATATTTTTGAAATCTTAACACTAACTAATTAATTTACTAACCTTCAAAATCAATTAAAATCCTAAAATTACTCTTTAATTACCCAATTCATCAATTAATTTATTTTATCCAAGTCTCCAATTACTCATCACTCACTCAAAAATACCATAATCAATATTGAACATCCTATAATAAAATTAACCCCCATAAATAATATAATTCTACACTAAAATCAATAAATCAACATATAATCCAACAATCAATAATTTACCAAAAATTCTAAGAATATATCTCCTCAATATAACAAAATTAACCAAATAATAATTTAATCTCCTACAACTAATTAACCATTATAACTACTCAATTTAACTAATTAACTACCAATATCACTCCTAAAAATAATTAAATCCACTAATAACACAAATCAATAAATAATTCATCAACCTCCTAGTAAATAGAATTAATCAATTAAAATATTAATGATTAATATCCTAAAATCAACTTAACCTCCATAATTTCAAATAAAATTTATAATTTCAACCTATAACCAAATAATCAATTAACTACCTAATAATTTTCAAAAATTTAACTAATCAATTACCTAACAATATCAAATAATCAAAATCCTATCAATTAACCATAATATTGAAAATTCACCCAAACAAAATAATCCACAATTAATTTACCAACCAAAATAATTAACTCATTAAATAATAAAATTATTCAACCAAATATTCTAAAATTAACAAATTAATTAATAAAAATTTAACTAAATAAAATTCTAGAATCAATACCCAAAAATGTCAATTTTCCGGTAATTCTTGAATGGGAGGAGGAGGCGGCGATGGCCGGAAGCAAGTTGGGCTTGCTGCCAAGGTCGCGCGCGGAGGACCAGGTTGCTGGCTGTCGCGATGCGAAGGACAGAGCTGCTGGAGCTCGCTGGAAATGGTGGCGCGACGAGAAGAGGAGCAGAACAGGACTGGGTCGCGCGTCAAAGGGAGGCAGAGCAGAGCTGTGTCGCAGCCGCGCGAGGAGGAACTGCTACTGCTCGTGGAAGGGAGGCGGAGGAGGAGCGGCTGTCTGTGCGCAGAGAGAGAGACAGAGACAGAGCAGAGTTGTTGCTGCGCGAAAGGAGGCGAGGCGAAGCTGCTGCTGCTCTGTGGCGCTGCAGCTGGTGACCTGGCAGTTGCAGAGAGGGACAGCGAACAGCAGGGAGAAGGAGGAAGAAAGAAAGAACAAGAAGGAGAAGAGGCGGTGACGATGGCGTTGCAAGGAGGAGGAGCTGGCGGAGGCTGGAGGCAGTGGTGCAGAGAGAGGCAGAGAGAGATGAAGGTGGAGAGGGCTGAAGAAGGTGGTGTCGCGCGATGAAGGATAAAAAGAATTTTTTTTTTAAAGTTTAAAATTATTAAATAAAAACAAAATAATAAAGTTTTTAATTATTAATAAAAACAAAACAATCCAAGTAAATTGCCGGGGAGAAAAAAATAGTAACGCATAGTATTTTTCAAAAATATCCGATTCGGATCTAATTTTAATTAATTCGATCTAATAAAAATAAATAATTGGTCCGATTTTGATTTGATTAATTTTAGGGCGGATCAAAATAATTTTCGGTCCCGATAATATCACGTGGCTTAATATTATTAATTAATAATTTAATGATTAAATTTAAATAAAAATTATTTTGAAATAAAAATTTCTGAGTATTATACATTTGGATTAAAATTATTGTGAAAAGTTAACTCATTAGTTTTTTGCATTTCATAAAACGTTATTCAAACAATTAAAAGTTATAAAAATAACTAATTTGACCGAACAGATCGGTGTAACGCATCAAAACAGTATTTCGACGTGTTCAACCTTCTACAAGCTCTCTCAAACGCTATTGCCCATCAAAGCCATAGTAGCATGATAAGATAAAAACTTCCATTATAGGATTATAGTCCCTAAGTTTGTAATATTTTGCTCTTTACAGAAAGTTGATGTATACAATGGTATGATGAGATAAAACTTGTACGATAGAATTTGAAATCCTAATTAAGATCGAAAACAATATCTCAATTACGATTGGTGATATATACTTAATTCAATATTAATGAAACATATATTTAATTTTGTAATACCTATAAAATATATGAGCTCAAATTTATAACTGAAGATCAAAAAACGCATTTTTTAACTTGGATTGGTTCGGAATACAAATGCCTCCATTTTCGTTATCCTGCGCAGATGAAATACCTGAAATCAGAAGGAAAAGGATGAAGAAATTGTTGAAGGAAAGATTGGCCATCATTACCAACTTTTTGTTTTTCAGCAGATATCCTTTTGTTCTTGGACTACTGAAATGCTCGTATGGCTTGTCTGCATTTCCACTGAAGTCATTACATATAAAATAAATTGTCAAATGGATTTGAGTCAGTTCCTGGTCAATTGATTTTAATAAATAAAAATTACTAATTATCAAGAAATAACGCTTGTTGGATAGTTTCAATAATGCTCCCTTTCTTTTCTTATTTTTGTTCTTTATTTCTTAAACAGCAATACAAAAGCATAACTTAAATATAAGAAAATAACACCACCAGCGCCAAAAAAACCAAAATCAAGCTTTCACGGGCTTAAACGACGTCAGATTCTTGAAATTCTCCCACGTTTTCTCCCAAACCACCGCCTCATAGTCTTTGCTAGCACCACCGTTCAACTCCAAAACCAACCGATAGTTCGTTCCGGCGACGACCTGCGTTTCGCCTTTCACCACTTTCTCCAGCTTCAAATTAGCCGTCGATCTCTTATTATATTCTCCCACAGCGTAATTCGCGATTTCCACCACGTGCGGGTCGCTCAAATCCTTTATCGGCTGCCATTCGCCGACCAAGGCCGCCACGGCAGCTCCGGACACCACGAAGAGAAAGCAGAGAAGAAGACAATGTCGGCTCATTTTTAACCGTTGATTTTCTTTCTGGGATGCGGTTTTTAGAGGTTCAGGTTCTGATGGTATGGAGAAGCGCAGAGAGAGTCGGGTATTTATAATGGGTAGTCAGCTTGTTAATATGGCAACTCACCTTATATTTTGTTGGCTAAAAATTAAAATAAGAAATTATTATATATTTTTTTCAAAAGAAAGAAATTATTATTTTGATTGCTAAATAATAGTATATGAAATTAAAATAAAATAAGAAGCAAGAAATTAATTTGTTTAAAAAAAATAATATTAATATTTTAAGCTAATAGAATAAGCAACAAGAAATTAATTTCAAATGATTTTAGATATTAATGTTAATATTTTGTATCAAATGGTTTTTTTTTTAAATAAAAAGAAAGATTAATTCCAAATCAGGAAATTAAATGGACTTTTCATATATAAGGAAGGAAATATCTATATATATATTGAAAACTCAGTTGCCTTTTATATGTTTAAATTTGGTTAATATGCATTGAAAATTACCAAATTTAGTAAATACTCACATTTCAAATTTTAATTTATTCTAGACAAATAAAAAAGAAAATGTGTCAATCAATTAGAGACGGAGTGAGTAACAAAATATTTGTAATTTATGAATGGCAATGTCATGTGTGTTTGTATATATATTTGAATAACGACTTCAATGGAAATTCAGGCATGCAAATATTTGAATTGTCCAAGAACAAAAGCATATCTGCTGAAAAACAAAAGGTTGCTGATGATGGCCAATCTTTCCTTCAACAATTTCTTCATCCTCTTCCTTCTTCTATCAGGTATTCTACAAAATCCCATTTTATATGTAATTACAGTAATAAATTTTATTAAATAAAGTATATATAATATGAATTGATGCAGGTTCAGCTATGGTCCCTAAAGCAAAAGCACAGAAAGAGTGTCAAGAGGTTTTACATCAAACTGGATGCGTACTGAATGATTGTAAGAAGGAATGCTATGAAAAGCATAAAGAAGATGGAGGCGTTTGTATTCCCAACATGCCCATGACAGGCTATGCTTGTTATTGCTTTTGGACTTGTGGCTGATTATTTCCATAATCCATTGTTATTTCTTCTAATAATTTATAACTATTGGATTAATGTTTATTAACCCAATAGGTAATCAAAAACATGTTCTTAAATGGAACAATTAAACAACTTTAATAAAATGGATTATATTTAATATTAATTGTTTTATACCATAGAAATGAGAGACATTATCAAATCATAAGCTCATCCTGAATTTATTTAACCTAATTTATGTTTAAAAAAATACTAAAACCCAAATTTGAATATCTATATCTATATATTCAATCTTTTTTTATATCATATCTTTGAGTGTATTCGACAAAATTAGTTATTTTAGTGATATTTAGCTGTTAGCTGTTTGAGCAGCGTTTCATGAAACACTAAAAACCAAACGTTATATGAGTTAACTTTTCACAAAAAGCTACCCTAATCTCTAAAAATTAGTTCAAACGTTATGTTACCGAATAATTTTTTACGCAGAGTTTAGCATTTTAGCTAGTTAAAATTCTAAAAGCTACTCATACGTATTAAAACTAAAATAAAGAGAGGAGGAGGTTTAAAATTTGGGTTTCTCCATTTAGAGATTTATTTTAATTGAGTATGTAGAAATTTTTGTACTCCAAGAGATTAGGATGTTGCCTGGGCTAATGACTCTCTTTGCATAAAAAGGAAATTAACTTCTCTCCCTATTTAGTATTCTATTTTCTTAATAAAAATAAATAAATTAAACGAAATGAAGGGCAACGGAATTTCGACAAATGAAACTAAGTTTTGAAATTGTATTTCTTAAGCAATTGATTATGTTTTTTATGAATTTTACAATAAAAATTTTAAAAGCATAAATATTAAATATTGAAATTAAAAATTAAGGTGGTTGCTATAAATTCAATTATCAATCATTATATTTTAAATTTGGATTGGGATAAATGCAATTTATATTGATGTGTTCGATTAATTCTATTATTATTTTGAAATCTAATAGATGATAATAAATAAATTTGAAAAAATTAAGTTTTAATTTAAAATCTAATAGATCACACATACAATTAAAATTAAACAATTACAATTACATAAATTATAAAATAATTTCAATAATAAAGTTGAGTTATGAATATATTATAATTAATAATGTTGGAGTGTGTAAAAATTAAACTATGAAATTATGACTAGCAACACAATAAATTTAAAATATTATTTATATATATATATATATATATATATATATATTTAATTTTATTTTAGAAGGTAAATATTAGCTCAATAATTTTTTAAATTAATATTTTAACTATTTATGAAAAGAATATTTGATACTTTTCTTATAACGGATGTATTTTAGATTGGTAAAATAAGTTTTTTTTTCTTTAAATAATAAATAGAATTAAATAATATATAAATAAAGAATTACCGATTTTATAGATAGTGAGTGATTAAATATTTTTAGATCTAATGATTTATGTTAGGTAGTTTAAATCTAATGGATAATAACTAATTTTGTATCTATATAAATTTTTTCATTTATTTACAAGAGTCTTATCATTAAAAATATTTAGTTAATATAGTTAAACTATAATGTTTATTTTATTTTTTCTTAATACACCCTTATAACAATATATCTATTAAAAATTAAATGATTCATATTAAATTGTTGTTGGAGGTAATCAAACTAATAATCAAATTTTGGATTAAATAGTATTTTTTTAAAAGATTAAAGGTTAATATTTTAATTTTATTTATCAAAATTTAATTAATGATAATGTAATTTAACTATTCTATTTATTAATAAAGGAAAAGAATAAATAAAATTCAAATAATAAACTTTAATATTAATCGCTTATTAAAAAGAAAATAAACAACCATTTAAAACAGGTGACAAGGGAAATTAGGACAAAAACAAAGTATAAATTAAGTTATTAAAAATTACAAATATAAAGTTTAAACATAATTTTAATTTTTTTTTAAAATTTATAATATTTTGATACTTTTAAGTATAAAAAATAATTTTTTAATAAGAAATAATAATATATTATTATCAGGATGGAGGATTCGTAGGAAGAATGTCTCATTCATGCCCCGCATATGGGGTCCGAAACGGTTGAGAGAAGTGATTAGGTCGACGCCGAGAAATTTCGGATGAATAATCACAAGTGAACATTCGTTGATTTTGTTAAATTTAATCCAACTCAGTCCCAAAATATAAATCCTTTAAAAATTTTACATAATTCTTAAAAAATAATTAATTTTTTTAAATTATAATAAAATTAAGTATATAAAGTACTTGTATTTAAATTCTACTTCTCGAAATTGGAAGTCGATCATCCAACGTGCCTTACACGAGAGAATTAAATTTCTAAGAAATAGATACAGAAATTTATCAGTTCACGTAATGAATGTACAAATTTATCCTATTATATAAATACATTTAAATTTATATTTGGATATTATTGTAATTTATTATTTGAAAGTAATTTACTTCGAAATTGATTTGCATAATAAACACATTTAAATTATATTACAAATTATACTTTTTTTAAGAAATGATTTCCTTGTAAATATATTTTTTGAAAATAGATCATTTTGAACCAAATGACATATAAGGGTAACTTATAAAAATAATTATATAAATAAGGATATAAAAAATAAAAAGGTGTGTATACACATAAAAACCTTAGCCGTCTGTCTCTCTAGCTCTTTATTTTTTTTGTGTTCTTCCATATTTTATTTCTAAAGCCTCGGCAACCTATTTTTTCAGTTGATAGTGGTTTCTTTTTGTCTCTCTGTTGTTTTTCTTTATTTTCATTAGATTTCTTTTTAAAAATTTTCAAAAATACAATTGTTTGGAGCAAAATTTAAATTTAGTCTGTCAAATCTGGAAAATGGTACATTGGCGTGACTGTTTTCTTTACTTTGAATTTACGTCAATTAGATGGTCAAATGCCAAAGTCAATAAAAATAAAAATAAATTATTAAGAAATAAAGATTGTTGGGTAGTTTTAATAATACTCGCTTAATTTTCTTCTTTTTATTCTTAATTTCTTAAACAGCAATACAAAAGCATCAGTAACATAAATGAATAACACCAAGAAAAACCAAAATCACGCTTTCACGGGCTTAAACGACGTCAGATTCTTGAAATTCTCCCACGTTTTCTCCCAAACCACCGCCTCATAGTCTTTGCTAGCACCACCGTTCACCTCCAAAACCAACCGATAATTCGTTCCGGCGACGACCTGCGTTTCTCCTTTCACCACTTTCACCAGCTTCAAATTAGCCGTCGATCTCTTATTGTATTCCCCCACAGCGTAATTCCCGATTTCCACCACGTGCGGGTCATTCAAATCCTTAATCGGCTGCCATCCGCCGAGCCTAGCCGCCGCGGCAGCTCCGGACACGACGAAGAGAAGGCAGAGAAGAAGACAGTGTCGACTCATTTTTAACCGTACCTTTTCTTTCTGGGTTGTGGTTTTTCCGAGGTACAGGTTTTGATAATATGGGAAAGCGCAAAGGGAGAGCTGGGTATTTATAATGGGTAGTTAACTTGTTATTGGCCTTAACGCGGCTACATGGAATCGGAGATGGATATTTGCCCTCAGCATTTGTGAAAAATTACAGGTGGACCAAACGCGGCAAAACTATTGGTCGCCCATCGAATTAAAGGGAAAAAATTTACCTACGGGATCCATATCGAACCGGCTTCAGTACTGGATCATGGTTGGACCAATTTGACTCGGTTCAACTGAATTTTTAACTTTCAATTTATAATTGTTTATAATAAAATTCATAAATATCGAAATAGTATGTTGACTCTCTATGCCACCTTAGAAATAGTGGAATTTCTAGAAAATTCCACTATTTTAAATTATTTTTACATGTTGGTAGGTAAAATCTAAATATATGCATGTAGTTGTAATGATAACGGTTAAGACACGTTGGGTAAACACAGGAAGAAATTATAGTTAAAAATCGGAATTTACTGGGTTTGACATGTTGGTAGGTAAAACCTTCGCACCTTCCTTTTTTTGTTTGTTTTAAAATTATAGCTCACTTACCATTTTAATAAGTTAGTTAATATATTAAATCTCTATTATACCCATATTTAACGTTACTTGTTGAAAATAATTTTCTTATTTTTAATTTTCAATGTCATTATTTATTGAAAATCACTTTGAAAATGGAAAATTGAAATTGTGAGTATCTACCAAGTTTAGCCATTCCAATACATATTAACCAATATTAGATAATTAATTTTGATTGATGCAAAAATGAGAATAATATAATTTATATTTTAATTTATAAATCAAACCAATATTGTTTTACTTATAATTTTTATAGTTAAAAATAAATAGTATGCCAAAAATAAACTTAATTCCGTATCACCTTACTTAATTTTTATAGTTAAAAGTAGATTCTGATTTAAATAATAAATTAAATACACATATGGTAATTGTTTTTTTTTTTTTGGAAAAATACTCTTATAGTAATTAGTAAATCATAATAGTACAATATTACCAAAAATATCTCTAATATAAATATTATACCAAAAATAAATTTAATTCCAGATCACCTTTCTTAATTTGCCTTATTTGTTACCGTTGGATTATTATTTCATTGGATTTTGTGGAGACAGCAATTATTAGGTAGATAAGGTTTGCCATTTCTTTTTTTTTTTTTTTCTTCCTGCCTTTTCGTCATACGCGGAAATTCGTCCTAATTTTTCTGTTTTTATAAATAAAAATTGACTGAAAATGACATTTTAAAATCTAATCTAGTCTTAGCTATATCTCGTTTTGTCGGAAAAAATATTATAATAATTTTTAGCACTAAAAAATGGACAGTTAAAAATTCCGTTACCCTTCATTTCGTTTAATTTATTTTTTTATTTAGATTGTCTCTATTTTTGTTATGAAAAAAATATATATATATTTTGGAGGAAATATTTTTTCTGGTTTAATTCTTCACATTCACTGCAGAATGCAAGCGTTTTCGTGTTCTAGCTAAGATGTTACGTTCGTTTGGTGGAGTCACATTCACTCTGTTACCATGGTAAGTAAACTTAAAGAGGAAATATTACACTAGAAACTATATATATATATACATTAAACAAAATCATCATTATAAAAAAATATATATAAAAGAAAATATAAAATGTTAGAAAATGCAAATGATAGAGCAAAATTTTCTATTTTCATTTTTCAAAATAAAAAAATTTTCTATTTCCATTTTTCAATTACGATGCTCCACTGAGTGATCTTTTTTTTTTTTTTATACATAGACAATCAGTGGGGCAGAGAGAAACCAGCGCAAATGTACGTATTTTTGTGGCTAATTATCATTTATATAAGAAAAAATTAGACAGGTAGAAATGAAGCAAAATCAAGAAACCCACCAATAAATCTATTTTGGTAATTATATGACAAGGGATCGAGCATTTGATGATACAACTTCGACAAAAACTTACAACTGCAGTGCCCAAAAGATTAACTGTTCTATTACTCCCCCATTCCAAAAAGATACTCCAATCTCTGTGTTCACATAAATTAAGAAAATAGCAATTATTATGATTAAAAAAACAATTTTATTCATATAATTTCCATATTACACCCACCTTAAATAACACAATCAATTATTATATTAAAATTATAAATAAGAATTAATTATATGGTTATTGAAAATAAAATAAAATTTACTAAAAATATAATATACAATTTAAAGATTAACTAAAATGCAAAAAAAAAACAAAGAAAAAAAAGACCATTATTTGAGACAAACTAAAAAGGAAAAATAGACTATCTTTTTAGGACAGAAAAGTACTTACATATTTAGCCTAAAAACTGTATGCATCACAACAATTAAGTGTTTTCTATTATAAACAGCACAATTACTAATCACCACAACAAACTTGCATCGCCAAAATCACAAAGGACATTGGGAATAATTCCATTCCCGTGATTACACCAATTACGCAAAGCCCATTTTATTTATCCAATACTACATATTACAACGCAACAGAATAAACCTAGCAGTTGATAGAGAACCATGTAGCTAGCTAACAATTTCACTCGAGTAAAAAAATCATCGCACCTCCTTTTTGCCAATTAAAAGAAAAAAAAAAAAAAGGAAGGTAAAATAGTCTAATATGAGGATCGACCTGTGAAACAAGCTCATCAGGATACCTTGACCAAGAAGTAACTCAAAAATAGGAACCCATTTAATGAAAGCTATTTCTATCAATCTTCCTACTTCCATATGCACAAACTCATTTAAAATAGTCTAATATGAGGTTAAAAAACTTCAAAATTTTATTCCTTTCAGCTGGCCATAAAATAAGAAAAGAAATGAAACAAAGGATCATTGAACCCAAAACTAAAGAGGCATTCATTCGCATGCCACTAACCACTTGCTACGCTGGGAGAGCTTAAAGTACAGGACAATGACATACACTAAGCCGGCGGGCATTTTCTATCAGCAAAGAAAAAGAAAATTGATTGAATAAGGCATAACATAACTTTTCTATGAGACAAAGGTGGCATGATACAAAGCAGATCATAGCAAGGATCCCACTATGAGATACCTGGAAAATAACACATGGACCATGATCTGCCATTCTTACATTTACTTAATTCCTTTCATTTCCTCCAGCCATCGATTTCAGCATCTCCAGACCTGCCCCCAAAAAAAACATTATTGTTAAAGTAATCAAATCTTCTCTAGAAGTCATCACATAGATGATATAAGAAAGAAAGAGAGAAAAAGAGAGAGAGAGGAGTCCATTCAACTTCTCATACAAGTACAAACAACCATGAAAGACAAATGGCATTTCCACATGGAGTAATAAAAATTAGAACCCATCCTTAACAACTCTGGAATTTATTGAGCAACTTTTTCCCTTTTCCTTGTGGCCAATTAAAGAGCCATCAGCACAACTTTCCAACGTCAATCTTTTGAAAAAGATGTCTAGAGACTATGAGAATCAAACAAAGAGTTTTGAGTGTTTTTATTCCCTCAAAAATAAACTTCACGTAATAATGAGGACATGCCAAAATAACTCTTCTTAAAGGAAAGCTAGACATTAACGACTCACAAATTGAAGCGATATCCATGGGTTGCAGGTTGGTAAAAAATCATCAGCCTAGGTCAATATTTACTTTATAGAACTATATTTGTCGAGCCTTCACAAATTCTAAAATGCCATCTGGGCCTGCCCCAGATATATTTACAAGGACAGTTCTGTTTTTTTTTTTTTTCTTCTTTTGGTGGTGGTGGTGGGGGGGAAGGGTGGTTGCTGTCAGGTTTTGGGGGGACTGCTTAAGAAAGTTGCAAGATTTGGACTCCTGTTCCAAATGCATCCAGTTTCTGAAAGATTTGGACTCTTCGTCATGAGCACTTTGGCTAACTAAAGACTGCTGGTAAAATGCACCATATTATAAGAACCTTCCTTGAGTAACAAAAAGTTGACATTCATGTTACAAAATGAATAAATATGAATCTTCAAAAGGAAGTAGAAGTATTGCCTAACCAGGATTGTCAACGTCTTGGTCTAGGTTTGCAACGAAATTCAGCTAAAAGTGCTATATGATCAGATGACCACTCTGGAGAAGGAAGGGCTGTATCTTTCCGTAAGCTTTCCTCATCCAAGAGTTCCAACAAGGACTCCACTGTCAATGAGTCCGCTGAAAGCATAAAAGACACAGAATCGTTACTCAAGTCTAATGGCATCCTACTACGAGTAATCCAGAATCTGACTTCAAATGACATGGACAATTGAGATTAAACTCAATTGCAGATGAAACCAGATATACAATTAAATCTTTGAAGGTAGTTCACCTGTGTAAAATATATAATCTAGGGTGCCAATAAAATCTCTAGTGCAGTTTGTAAATAAGGGTTCATTGGTTGTGGGGTCCATTCTCCTCCTCTGCTGTTCCAAACCAAGACCAATGCCCAGTCTAGCAAAAGATGAGTAAGCACTGACCTGCAATATGAAGCACATCACAACCAGTGGAATCCATTCAAAGCCAGAAAAAGTTGGAAAAAAAACACAACCGGTCTGCCACCTAGAAATCCCTTACAGTATCTATCACATTTGTTTATTATCAATTTAACCAGAACCACCATGTCTTCCCAAAAAAAGAAAAAAAAAAACACGCAAGAGACGCACTGTACAAATCTCATGGCTTGCATTATCAAATGATTATTTACCAGTGGCAGCTGATGTGTAAGCTTGCTGTGGGGACGTAAGATTCCAAGAGGGTCTACCACTAAATCTGGATGCAATGGATCTACCTTTCCCATGGCAAGAAGTGAATGTGGAGCACTGCGACAAATTTAAATATTATTTTCAATAAAGCAAGATCCCAGTACTAATACAAGATAATGTCATCAACTAAATATGCTAAAATTACATAAAAACAGCTGGCAGACCTTCCAGGGACTGAATTGAAATCTCCACATACTAACATCGGAATGTCTGCACTGGCAGCTATTTTCTCCAATCCTTTCAGAAGAGTATGGACCTATCTCACAAAAACAGCAAAAAATTTATAAACATAGGAATAGATACAGTTTTCATCCAAGGCTAAGTGATGATAACTGATAAGAACCTGCCAAAGCTTGACATCCTTTAAATCTTGGTGGACGTTTACATGTGTATTTGCCTGTATTTTAAACCAAGAAAGAGGGGATATAAGGAAATTAAGTTATACCGTGCAATGAAAAGAGCAACAATCATGTCTTGCACTGAAGTTATTTAAGGGTCCATTTGGATAGCTAGTAATTCAGAACGATTTGACTATTTGGAGCTTGGCACTAGATATTTTAATTATTTCACACCTAAAACTCAAATCGAACTCCACATTAGTTTCAATGACCATCTATCAAAATGAACCCTAAGAAAAAATAAAAGGTAAAAAAAGAACACATGAATGACAGAACTCAGCGATAATATCTCAAGACACCTTAAATAACATCAAACACACAACAACAGCAAAAGAATCCTCGAATAGAGTCCTTTTTTACCAAGACAAAACACACCCTTTACCACATAAAAAGAGGATGTGAAAAGCATTTCATCAATAGGTGGTGCAATTTCCTACTAGACCATAAAAAATGCAATCAAATTATTAGCAGCACATTGTGAATTTGTGATCAGAAAAGCAAGCCATACTTAATATGGGCATTGGTTCTTTCTCTCAAGCTGAAGTTCTTAGGAGCGTTGAAGTCCTAGGATCAATCCTGAGAGGTCACGGAAATGGAGAACCAACGATCTATTCAATTTAGGATGAAATGGAGATGGAGAAAGACGTCCCCACATGCCATTCCAGTATGCACATATTTAAGCAATTTCAATATGCACACAGAAAGGCATGATAAGTCAAGAAGAATATTTACAACAAGATACTTACAACACAAAGAAGTTGGCGTTTCCCAAGATTATCGGCTCCTTGATTACTGAACTTTGCTTCCAAAACCACTATTAATGCAACATTATCCTGTGACCAAAAGAGAATTTACATGAGACTACTACTCCAGCGTATGTACTACTCCAGCATATGTAACTTCTGTCTGCAGTTAAAAACGGTTACAAGATTACCTTGACCAATCGATTTAAAGCAGTTTTCCTCTGAGCACTTGGAACAACAGCTTCGGTCAAAGACTGAGCAGCTTTATTAAACTCAACCTGCACACAAGTGTATGGCCCCCTTAACATATGAAAGCACTGTAAAAATATATTCCACAATTAGAACACTTCCAAACCTCATATTTTTTGACATGTGAAAACCTATCTCTACGAAAGAATGTTGCACAACCATCAATTGTATGAGTATTTCCATTGTAAACCTGCAATATAATATGAATCAATACAACACGAAACAGCAATCAAGTTTCTATGACAACAAGAAAAAAGGTGGTCTAAAAAACCTCATTGGTTTTTCTCTTATAAAGAGCTTGATAACCATGTTTGTCCAACTCCGGGGCAAAGAACTCCTCATAATGATCGCTTTGAACCTGAAAGCAGATAAGAAAGAAGCTTGACTACAATACTAACCCCTTTATAATTTGAAATGATCCATCATATATAGATCATTGTATCTAAAATTTATAAAGGCAACAAAAACTTTTCAGTTGACACATTCCTATAATAAGTATATCTGTAAGAATTCTTTAAAATTTTCACTTTGTTAAACTTCAAAAAAAAAAAAGAACGAGAAAAACTCTGAACTTCTTTTCCTTTTGCTGAATTTTCTTTCGTTCTTCTTTTTTTTTCTGCTAGAACATCTAGGGGGAAAAACAAAAAACCTGAAAATTTTCAAGAAATTACTGGTAGTTCCACCTAAATCGGGTACATAAATACTGAGTTCCTGTTTTACCTCCTGAAGACAAACAATGTCTGCACGGTATCCAACTATTTCCCGCAGCAAATTCTGCCGGCGATATGGCCACGAAAGAGCCCATGAGGGGCAATAACTGTATGACTCACTTGTTGCATAAACATCTGACAAAATGTTGTATGAAAGGACAGTAAAGGTTCCAGGTGATGAAAGACGGCCATCTGAATCTAAATGCCCCATCAAATCAGCTCCACTAACTGGGATCAAGCGACGTGGTGTCGGAGAGGGAGCAGGAATAACACGGGAAGTTAGAATAGTGTTGGGATGTCCTACAGGTACTCTAGTTTCTGCATCTACCACAACACATTCAAACTTGAGAACATGGCCAATATCATCAGCTGATGGAGTATATGTTTTAGAACGTCCAACTTCAAACCAAGTTTCACCACCGCTCCTCTGAGTAACTGCTGCAGGATATAAAGGTGCAGATCCATTTGTCAAGCTGGCACTTGAGGCAGAACCAGACAAAGTGGTATTAATAACTCCAGACCCAGAGCTATTGAAGCGGCCAAATAACTCTTCCTCCTCATTTCCATTTTCATTTACAGCACTTGCAGCACGGTCATGTAGAACACGGTGATGCTGCCATGCATCAGAGAAGCACTTGGGAGAGCAATGGTAACTTTTGGCAACAGGTATTTTGGCCTTAACACAGCCTAAACACTGCAATGTTGCTTGTTCAGATGGATGCACGCTACAAATAGCAACTTTTCTATCACTTTGTATCCGATACCTGCAAAATGAACCATTAATGTAGCACTACACACCATGTTCTGTAATATGGAGTAAATTCCAAGTTCTGAGCTACTCAGTGAACAACACAGATGCTATGTGGAGCCAGATCAAAACATGCATTGACACATGAAGCCAAATCAAGCAATACACATGTATGACAAAAAATAAAAACATTGACAAACAAACTTGTAATGCTCCTTAATCATCTCATAGGATAACTTTACATAAAGAGGTCAAACTTAAAAAAAGGTGTCAAATGGGCTGTGCAATTAAGATTCATCATGCATGATGCTTTATCTGTAACATGCCAGATTTGTAAAATCCTTGGCCCAGCACAGTCCATAGGCTCAAATTTTATCATGCCATGCCAAAACATGGATTACATTGTATTTAGTAAACAATGGGAGAATTTAATTAAATATCCCTCACAAAGCCTATAAACACCTAGTACGGAGGGATATTTTGGTATAGAAAGTACTGGTTTCAGAAATATGCTTGCCGATTGAACCTTTATAGCTGTTGGGAGGAGTACTTTGGAAACATAAATTTTGCTATAGTACTGGCCCGGGCTAGCCATCCATGCCTCAATATTTAGCCTTTCTTGGCATGGCCCATATTCTGCTGGGCTAGTTGCCACCTCTAACATCAAACTATCTGTGATTGTTATACATATGGCAGATTATCTAAATAAGACAACAATTATCACCGCAAAAGATTTCAATATAGATGTACAAGGCAAGTATCCTAAATCACATTCCTAATGAAGCTTGAGAATGCCTAAGTTTTCGGCAAGCTAAAATCTAATGCTAATTCTTATTGCAGTTATTATATAGTCTGATTTATAATATCACTAATCAAATCATATATCAATTGCTCAATTACAAGATTTGATTCAATGCTCTTCCCATTGTTATCTTCAGATCACTCTATGTTTTCCTACTTTATGGAATTTAGATATGAAACTTCAAGCATTTCCACATTTGATTTCCATGATTCTCGCTAATCCTTCTCCCTAGCAATATTAACCATAGGACACGTTTAACAGATGTTCTAGGAACATCACACCGGACCTTCACAGCAATTTTAAGGCATAAAGATCCAACAGCCTGCAATGCAGATACCAAATCAGATAAGGAAAAGGATGGATGGAAAAACCTGGCAACCATCCTCCTCAGTTAGCATATTTGCATGACAAGTTCCAACAGTGGCATCTCATGCATCACCAAACGAAAAGACCAAAGGTAATAAAATAATCATCAAATTACTACATATGTCATTTCTTCAGATCAGTACCCTCCTCCCACCTCATGCCCAGCAAAACCATAGAAGCGGAGAATAAAATATCACAGAAATGATCCTACATACTAATTCCCTTTTCTATAGCTAGACTTTGCTCTCAAAGCCCATGAAAGTACAAGAATCTGCTTATATTTGCTCACAAAGAGCAACTTATGGTCAAATACAGCTCAAGCTTCTTGGTGAATGACCGAAGCAAGAATGGGCAATTACTGAGATGAATTAACTATTTCTATCTATGCTTATACACCCAGCTGTGGATTTACTACTTTCCCATAGAAGTTGTTATCTCAGAAAGAAACTTCTAATAAATAAAATTATTAGAAAAAAATATTTTAGGTATTGAGAAAAAATGTCTGCATAATTGAGCAAAACAACCTACTCCCTAACTTAAATACATATAATTGCAGGAAGATTAATTGCGAATGACATTGAAAATAACTAGTATACCAAGTTTTCAAAAACATACATAAAATGACAATGGGATATAACCACCCATACATTCTAAATACAAACATCCATCAGGCATCCTTGACATGGAAGTACCAAGTAACCAAATGCCAAGACTAGGAACGGGCTTAGGCCCATGCCCAGTGAACGGCCAATGGACAGGACTCCCAATGCCTATGCACTTGCTTCTGGGCATGCCCAAGTCCACGTCCAGGTCAAAGCATTCGGACATTGGAAATCGAGGTAAATATTGTAGCATCCTAACATGTGAAAATCGATGTATGACAATGGCAAATTAAGAGATAAAAAAAACTTCAGAATGGCAAAACAAGAGAGAAAATAACAAGACATATCTTCAGCTTTTTATTTACAACACAATCTAAAATATATATGATATGAGATACTCGAGGCGCCACTCAAACTGATTGACATAGAAGAATTTCAAGCACAATGCTTTTTCACAGCATCTGCGAACCAAGATATTGAAAAATACCACATATGACTGAGAATCCCATGAAAGTAGTTGCTAAGAAAAAGATAAAACCATAAGTACTATCCGAAAAAAGCGAAGGGTGGTTGATAATATTGCATTCCTTAATAAGACGAAACTGTTTTAATATAATGATCAAGTAAGTGAAGGGACAATTACACCTTCCAAAGAATCTAAATCTTAGAACCAATTCCTCATCTTAAACACTTGCATTTTTTACCATTTGCTGCTTTAATCTTTCAATGCCTCGTTAATGAATTTCATTCTACTTGAACATGTGTATTTCTTAATTACATTACAATTTGCTCTCTCCTCATATAGCCTTACAATTAATAAACCCCAATACACAAATGGATATCCAACAATGAACACCCCAATATCCTAATAAAGCACGCTTCAAAAAGCATAGAGTTCTCAAACTAGATAAAGGATTCCTTCTGGAAAAAAAAGATAGATAAAGGAAATGCAGATGATGCCCAACTAAGAAGGATGTAATTTTCTGATACTTTACAAACCACTTGTAAATCAGATAAGCATACATATCACCAGTACACCTGCTTTTGAATAAAAGCTAAATGACTACTCAAATTTGCAAGTCAATGAAAATATGATACTTTAGTTATCTTTCAAGGGTTTGGCATGAAATTCTTCAGAGGATGAAGTTTGTTTTTCCCAAACTGCAACCCACCCTCCCAAAAAAAAAAAAAAAACAGCTAAGTTAATATACAATTTTTCTTCCAATTAATAGCTAATGTCAACTTACTAACCGACAACAATAATTTTCGTTACCTATTACGCTATTGAGATCAGCATCATACATAAAATTAGAACTGAAACAGGAGCAAAAAGTAAGTACGCAGCCTAACTCCACTTTAAAACATACAAAAGAATACTGTTAAATGTAATACTTTAGTTTTGAGATAAATGATGCAAGACAGTTTTTCTCAGTCAGAGTAAGCAGATCAATTAGAATACTGTCCACAATATAAAAAATTGCCAAAAAGCAAAAAATCTTGCTTCCAATAGCAGGGACTTCAAGATTACTTAACCATCCAAAATTAAATCCTGCTGGAGACTTCAGTGGTTATTTTCAGTTTGGCATATCCTGAGAACATGGGTACTGACACTTTATGTTAAACCAACATAAAGAAAAATTATAAAATATGTGATTTTAATTATCATTATTTTAGCACTCATAAAAGCACACACTTCTTTAGAGCATGGATACTGGCACTTTATGTTAACAGGTAGCATCATTATGAGTCTAACATTTAACTTATTGATGCTAAATTGCAAAGTCATCATAAATGACGTAGTAAGAGCCAACTCAAATAATAAAAGGAACAAGTTCTCTTATAGCATCAGTATTTTCACCACAAACTTGTTTGACAACCCAATATGCCTCAAAAATAAAATAGTGCTACAAGAAGGTCTATTTATCTTCAAAATGCTTGTAGCTGTTTAACAGCTTCCTAAACTAATCACGTATTTGATATACCATTACTAATGTTAACAGGCTGTCCTAATTGAAGGAAACTACGTGTGCTTACCCGCTTGTATTATTAAAATTTGGCATCAAAATGAATTTCTTATCACTGGTCATCAAAAGAAACCATCTCTCCATCTTGCAAGAGATAATTCAAGGTTCTAATTGTAAAAATAATAACACTCCCTATATCTATTGTTTTCACAAACACGTTGCAAGATTAACTTCATACGACTGTCATAGCCACACTAAGGCAAAACTGATTTGAGATTAGGATTCGAATTGAGATTTGACATTTCACAATCTCTTATAACTTTTAAATTATCTAAATTACTGTAAACTTCGCATTACCTCAACAAAATTGAGATGGATTACAATTTCACAATCCATAATATAAACATTCAAAAATGAAAATCAAGCATACAGAAAAGCAGTCCCAGACCTAGTCAAAAATACCCATCAAGAAAATTCACCAGAAACCTCTGTTCTTTATAACTCCATCTTGTAATAAATGTTAAACGCCTACAACTTTTATATTTAAATACAACACATATATATAGTTCACATCTTTACCGAAACTCCAAAACTGCATTCATCTTTACTAAAACCCCAACTATTGAAACTGCACAATTGCTTATAAACAAGAAAACCCTCATTTTCAAAAAATGAAACATCTGGGTCAGGATGCAAAAAGTAAAAAACCCTAATGTTGAGAATGGCAGTACTTACCACTTGTACCTCAAGAAATGACCATCAAGAGGGGCCGACTCTGGAACATCTTCCGTCGTAACGGTCTTGTCAGGTCGCCGTAGAAGCACGTACGGCGTTAGTTCACAGCCTACAATGGGAATATCCGACGGCAGGTGCACCCGTAGCACGCTCAGCATGCTTTTTCACTCTTCTCTTTCCAGACCACTCTGCAACCCTGTAAACTCCTCCTTCTCGAAACAAAGACCAGAACCAGAAAAGATAGCAGCGATTAACAGTGGGCGGATACTCGGCGGATCCGCCATTTACTTCACCCAAATACCCGCCAGCCTTGACCGGAATCGCTAAAAGAATTTTAGCAAACCCTAAATACCTCGATTGAAAGACCAAACAAGAAAACAATCAGTAATGGATCTTGCAATCAAGAGCGAATAGGTCACCGATTCTAGACAGAGACTTTAGAGTTAAAGAGAGAAAGTGAGGGTTTGAGGAAGTTATTGAAGTGGATCGAATGGTGAAATAATCGAGAATTGTAGAGAGAGAAAAAAAATTCGAAAATTTTAGGGAGAGAGAAAGAGGGAAAGAAAAAAAAAAAACGATAATTAGGGTTTTACAGAGGAAAGTGAAAGCGGATATACATGTGTATATAATATTTATATATATGGCGATGGTGATGGAGGAGATGGTGTCTGTGAACCCTTTGTATACGGAAGACGGTATGTGTTGAGACTTGACAAAGAGAAGAGAGAGAGCAAGCAGGGTTGGGTTACATGCGGTATATATGAGATTATTTTTTTCTTTAATTTACGTTATTAGATTAAAATTTTTCCTATTGTCTAAATTCATTAAAATTAGATTAAAATTTTTCATCGTCTAAATTTATTTTAATATTTTAAATGTTAATTTCACTTTTTCATTCTAAAAATTTTTATTTAAAAATGAAAATATTATCTTTCTATATTCATATATCTATTTATAATATAATATACAAATGGATATAAGAACATTAACATCTCAACCATGCTTCTACTAATTTATGGATTAGTGAATAATTCTATAATAATTATAATTATATAAATACCAATGTTTTCTTTAGAAAAAGAACGGATGAGGAGGGAAACATTGAAATCACTGAAAATGTTTTGATTAAATTTATAAATTGACAAAAATATCATTAAATAATTTGACTTTATTGATTAAAAATTAATGGTAATTAAATTTTAATTGGTTATATTATTTTTCTACTTAAATCTGAATTATATTGAATGAAATAATAAATTATATTATATATTAAGAATATTAAAAATATAATATCTTTAAATATTTTAATTTTATTGATTAAAAAAATTTACTATTCTACCTTCTATTCTTTTGAGTGATTGAAACATGTTTTTTTTACTCATGTATGGTCGTGGATTAAAGAATATAAACAAAGATGTGGGTGATGTTGTACACTCTAATTGGAAGAAACCTTAAGGAAAGCTAAAATTTAATGCTGATGGTGTTCTAAGAAATTCTTTGGATTGGGTTTTCTGTGTCTTTTTACCAATTTGTTGGAATTTTAAACTCTAATGAAATTGAACTTTTTGCTATTTTCAATACCATGAAACTATTCTTTGCATAAGAATTTAATAATACATTGTTAATCATTGAGTCCGATTTTATAAATGGAATTGGTTGGATTATTCAAAAAAGTGATCGTCTTTAAAGATTTTGGGAGAATTCTAATAATTTTGATATTATAATAGCACAACTAAATTCAATAAAACTTAAATATGTAAGTCGATCATGTAATTATTTTGAGGATGTACCGTAAAAAAAGAGTGTTGATTTTACTTTTCCCTTTGTTACTTGGGTATATTGATGCATTTTTGTTTCAGGTTGGTTGCAGATTACCTTTGTTATCGGTTTTCTCATTTCAAGAAATGACGTTCAATAGACTTGTTTTGTTTTATTGTCTTTTTTGTATTTGTTGTTTCAATTTTGCGTTAGTATGGAATGTTGGTTAGGATTTTTTATTTTATTATTATACTGATGTCGATGAGTATTGATGTTTTGATAAGACTTTCTTACTTAAATTATTAAAATTAGGTTGGATGTATATAGGGTCGTATTGGCTTGAGATAGTGTTTGGACAAAGTAAGTTTTTTTAAAAATTATAAATTAATAAATTAAATTTATTTGTTGATAAAAGAAAAGGTTTATTTCCTTCTTTATGATGATTTGGTTCATTTTTCTATGAGAATTTATTACTGAATGAAAGTATAATATTTGATTTTATTTAGTTTGAAATCACAAAACTTAATTTGTATGTGTAGATTTTCGATCAATGAAGTTTGATAGAATAAACTATTTTTCCATTTATGTTATTGATGTATAGTGACAGAAACTCATATATGTGAGTTATATATAGCAAATTTTTTGAAAAAGCAATTCAAATATAAAAAATTTAAATAAGTTATACTTTATCGCCTAAATTAATTAAAAGGTTAATTGTTATTATAAAGATTTTATATCCTTTATCGAGATCATCCTTTGTCAAGAAGAAAGATATAATCTATCTCTTTTATTTTTAATTTTTTTTATTTAAAATAATATATACCAATTATTTAAATTTATTAAAAGATTAGCGAATTTTATTGGCTTTTGATATTAAAGTTTGATGCTTGATTTGTATGAATATTTATAATATTCATATACTAGAGACTTAATAATTATAAATAGCAATACATTGTCAGTGAAATTGATATAATTTTACAAGTTAAAAGTGTTTAATAAATATAATTTTATAAGTTGAAAATACCATAAAATTAAAATAAAAAAATTTAATTAAATTGAATGAAAAGAATATGACTATTTATCTTTATCTCAATAACTTATTTTTTATTTAATTATTTTATGCAAATGTAAGCAACACAAACAGGTCAAAATAAATAAAATAATTTAAAAAGATAAATAACAAATGAGAAAAGCGTTGGAAAAAACTAGTTAATGAAAAGGCAACCCCATGCATCCGACCCATTAGTTTGCAATATTAGGTGAAAAAGTCCGGCTACAAACTCTCTCCGATTGAAATAGCCAACACTTAGAATAGCAACTCAGGCAATCTCATAAGCTGCCATATTGGCTTGGCGTCAAACTCATGAAACCGTAACTAAATTGGTTTCATTTAGCAACTTCTAACAGTCTAGAATAATTTGGTAAAATTCATTAGAACCTATGCCCCAAACCCAAGCTTTATCAAACTTGCTTCGAATCTGTCTCCACCTCTATGTGATGCAAGCCTTCGTTCATCCACCAGGAAAGAGCTTCTCGGACTGTTACTGCTTTAGCAAAAAGGAGAGTGCTATAACTAATGAAAGTACCTCCTGTAGCAAGAAGAAAAGCCCTAGTTTCATCCATTAGCAGTCCTCCAAAAGCCATCGGCCACTGCCCAGGATCACATGCGACATCAGCATTGATTTGGAAAAACCAAGAACAGTACGACGCCAACACAACTGAGTATGACCTGCAGGCCCCCAAAAATGCTTGAACCCGTCAAACATGATGCAGCAGATTCATTCAGATTGAGTTGAGCATCTTGCCAAGAAGAAAAACAGTAGATAGCAATTGCAGCATGTTTACCTTGCCAAACACACAGATTTCGATGATGCCAAAGACTATTGAGAAGATTGCAAAACTTTTAAAACTAGTTTGGCTAAAACTCCAAACCTTAATATCATCAAAGTGGATTTTCGTGAGTATTCATTTCAATCCAATCCTTTTAAAACTAGTTTGGATATTTATAGTTGCAGAAGAGATGCGATTATTAAAATTTGAAACGGGCGTGGATATGAGGATTCCAAAATAAATTTTCAACAAATTTGGGATGGTATAAGTTTTCAAATTTTTAAGAAAGTTTGGATATGATTAATATTATCTCTTTTAATTTTAATTTTTTTATTAAAAAAATATAAATAATTCTTTTGATTTGTTGTATGTATAGTAAAATTCTATATCTAACAAGTGTTTATTACAAATATTAATGAATTTTTTTAAAATACCATTTAAAAGTTTTACAATTCATGAATTTTTGCCTTAAAAACAAACTTCAATTTTTTCAAAGTATTATTTCTTTCTCAATAAGTAAAAGTAGCTTATGTAGTATGTGAGTGGTGCGTTTCATCCTTATCTTTGTATGTATTTCTTCATTTGTATTAAAAAAAAAACTAATTTAACCAATAAGGTGTTTGTTGGAATGATAAACAATCTCAGTACCCGTAAGGATGAAAATACAAATTTAATTCTCAGAAAATGCACTTTATTGGAAGAGTAAAATACCTTTATATTCTACGCTTCAAGGGGAATAATAATAATAAAAAGAAGAAGCTTACTTCGAGTTGGCTACTATCTAGTAAAGGCCTTCCTGCTATAATTGGACCGATGGTTGCTGGTGGATTCTCCAGTATGGCTCTTAGTAATTATGAGCAAAGGAACATTTCTTCAAACTCATATCTAAGATAATCTTGGCACTTGATTTCATATATTAAATAGGAAATGCTTTGAAACATTTGGCATGTCCAAATAAATTGAGATAGTTATATTAATTATTTATATAATCGAGGTACAGAGTAGGAGAAAACATAACTATCATTACGTCTTTCTTAGGGAATAAGGATGGCTGTGCTTTCTTCCAAGCATTTCTTTGTCATTCTCCTCCTTTTCTCAGGTTTCTTTCTTTCTTTATTTTTTTTTTTTTTATTTCTGCAAATTCTAAACATCAAGAACCAGAGCTTCAATATTTTGAAGAAATTTATACCCAATTTTAAAATTAGAACAACTTTAATCTCTGCTTTTTTTTCCCCTAAATCAAACCCTCATTTGTTTATCGCAGGTACGGTCATAATACACAAAGTGGAATCCGAAACATGCAGGCATATACTTCCAAGTCTTCCAAATCTAATAAGCAAAGAAGGCGATTGTGTGCTTCGTAGTTGTATAAGGTTTTGCAGATTTTTACAGGAAGGAGGAGGAGAATGTTCTAATTTTAGTCCACACACTCGTTGTATGTGTAGCTGGGAATGTTAATGATTAATTAATCAGATTCCAATGGGATTTATTACTATATGGACATTTATCAAACAACAGAAAATACAAGAAATTAGTAATACAAATACAGTAATCCTTGTCTGGCGTAGAACAGTTTGTATACCGATTATTGTTTGATGAATAAAATAATTTCAGTAAAACATTTGACCAATACATATATTTTTAGGAGAATCTCATCAGACAGCAATGGATAAACAAATACGAACTGTATTTGCCCTGCATTTCGCACACATGCTGAACAGTTTAATGAACTAATAGATGAGAGAATTCAAATCCCATGTGGTATGAATGTATTCCAAATTCCAAATCTTCCTTTCAAGGGTCTGCTGTTTGTTTATATGATCCTGTCATGATTGAACATTTGATTATCCCTGGAAAGATTAACCAATATGGTTAGCGTCCGGAAAAGATCAACCATCCAAGATATGAAAGTAGTTGCCAAAATAAAAAGCACATGATCAAGAATTGCATCGGGGAAGGAAAAGGGAAAGGACAACATTTTTGCTGTAAGAGTCCAGGCATTAACCACTATCTATACTGCGTGAACTGCAGTTGATTTATTGACAGACTTGTCAGGTAGATTTCACTTAATTAAGAACTAGAAGAACTAGATGGATTGAAGTTCAGCTATCCTATCCTGAAACTTCTTTAAACAGCGTCCAATAGCAGCAAAAATGTTTACATTTTGCATGTTCACTTAAAAGTTTAATGGGTTACTATCGCATGTATAATTCACTAGCATTTTGTAATGCTTATCAGGACCGAATTGAAAAAACAAAATTAAATTCTCAGAAGCAAGACCTGAAACTGGTGATGCTATGAACTTTATAGCATGTGATCTCATCCCCATGAAACAAGTGGACAACACTCGGTGTCTGTTGGCAGGGCCAACCACCAGAGATTTTTCTTGGTCAAATCGAAACACAAAATGCTATCTTAAAGTATTACAAGACTCCTGATAACCAGAAATAATTCAAGATAAAAAAGGATGAACCGAAAGCACAGAGCTTAAATTTACAAAGCAAAATTAAGAAATCGTGATGCCAAACATTGATAAGGATACTCCCAGTCAATCAAACGATAACAGGATGCAGTTTCATCTAACCTAAAGATCTTTGTTTGGTTTTCAGCCACTCCACCAACCGTCCATACAACTGAAAAAAAAAAAAAAAAAACTAAACTAAACTAAACTAAACAATTTGAAAAATGACTAAAAGCAAAGTTCAAGGCCATTGCATCTCAGAATTTGACGTTGAAGAAATAATCATATGAATAAAATCACCAGAAATACCTGGATGATTGATTAGGATGACCAGAACTGTCAACACAATGATGCATAACGGAACAAAATTCAATTTAGACCTGATATTACCTTTGTGCATAGAGTCTAATTCTTAATCACTGTGGTTTGAAAATTGCATGCAGGAAATACAATGGCTCACAATGTAACACACCTTTATGTGAAGATGTAAGTATGAAAATTTCCTCATATCAGCTATGTACTTTGAAGCACTTCAGATAAGGAAATAGCTGAAGCAATTCACCACGGCTCCGTCTCTGCAAGGAAACGTGTAATTAACAAATTGATTGAAAATACAAGAGACTTGACAAAGTGAGAAATAAAAGTGAAGCAAAAGAAATACTTCAATCTTTCACTGACATGGGACTGAGCATGTTCTCGTGCCTATGTGACTACGCATGTATGTGCACTCGCTTGAATACAATGTTAAGCAACCCCATGTACATTGCGTAGTAACATCTCATCAATACTTGTGTTAACTGCTAACACACTTATAGTATGGCCACACAACCAAGAAGTAACACTAGCCACTGAAGTTACAATAATGAAAATACATAGCAAATCATCTCATATAAGATTGAGGACACATTACTCCACAGTATGTAGGAGGATTAACATTATCACCTACCCCAAATTGGCAGGAATTCACAATTTACGGTGCATTAAATAGTGTGGAAGTACAGAGAACATGGAAAAAGAAAATAGCAGATAACATGGCAATGCGAATGTTTAGAAGAAACCAACCTAGTAAATCACCTTATTGAATTTATTATGAAATGCAAGACTATAAATTCAACAATTTCAAATAAACAACTAACAATTTTTTTTTTTTTATTTTTTTGACATTGTGATAAAAATAGTTCTCATGCCATTTACAAGAAATAGTCAAATACCTTTATGCCAATGCATCCATTCACATCAAGGGTGGTAATTGTGTTTGAGCAGAACTTTGAAAGAGCTTCCAGGCACTTGTCAGTCACACCAACTATACCAAACAAACTGCACCATTCTTTTCAAGACATCAGAGACAGGACTATAGCATGAAACTGCACATTTGTATGAGAGAACAAAGTAGACCACATACTATCAATATTATCCGTAATTATCTATATATGATTCTCACGTGATTAGTAATTTTTAAAATTTACAACAGTGTTAAGAATATTGAGCAAATATTTTCCCATGATACTTGCCAAATATTGGAACTTTTGGTTAGCAGCAGAATGATTGTAGATAGTAATGCCTGGATGACAGATAACAGGCTTAACAAACTCTTTCAGTTAGGCACTACTCAGACCATAAACACAATCCATTAAGTGCTCTAGCAGGCCAGCCGCTTACAGGTGGTTGAATAGTCAATAATGTTTTGTATGACTTGTTGTTGTTTGAACATTGGTACAGACTCGCTTAAAAATCAATATCCCAAGACTATTATACCTTTTCTACTATGCATGATCAATGTGGAGGAAGAATAAAGGACACTTTTTTCGGGTTTACCTGAGAAACTCAAGACGGGTGCAACCTTCAGCAATAGCTAAAACCCCCAAATCGGTGACTCGAACACACCTAATGAAAGAAAAGAAAGAAGTTATCATATGTAATTATATCTTCTTATTCCACAGCTTTTTATAGACCTGTTATTTTACTCACCAAGTCAAATTGAGGGAGACGAGATTCTTGCATTTAGCTATACAAGAAAGTCCTTCATCAGATAGATTCTGAAAGATAAACTGCAATATCTATAAGCCTTTGGCAAATCTGGATGTAAAAGCTTGTTCAGAAAAGAAACAGACTTTCACCTGGGCACCACATAAATCTAAGAATCTTAAGTCAGCTAGATTTGATATGTTCTTGTAAGCTTTGTCAGTGAAGCTGAAAGGGACCAAGCAGAACATAAGCCCCATAATTTTGAAATGCATGTACTACAATAAACTTTAAAACAACATTGAAGACATCAGTACTAACTTTGAAAGGGCATAAAGATTTAAACTCTGGAGAGAGGAGCACTTGGCCAATATTTGTTGCAAGCCACCATCTGTTAGCTTGATGCACCTGAGAACACCAAGACAATTAAAAAATGCATATACCTCCAGTAAGAACTAATCAAATCTGGTACCTCAATAACCCAATCATTGGAGTCGAAAATAGTTTAGGATGCAAATTGGTGTATTGTTGATAGGTAAATAATTTATTTCCCGTATTTTTTAAGCAGCTTCTGGTGACTTAATAATTGTTCAGACATGAATAAAAATAAATAAATTGATACATTTCAGAAGCAGACAACATTTAGAACCTTTTTCTATTTAAATATGCTTGATCTCGTAAAAATTTAATGAGAACCAACTGCATACCTAGTCAAGTTCAACAACTCTAAGTCTTGATAATTGTCTCCAACTAATTGCAAACTTTTGTCTGTTATATTCTGCAATAACAAAAAGGAAACAAAATGGAAACAAAATTTTATTACTGAATTAATTGAGTTGTAAGGGACAAGTGAATTGTCATCAATTCAGGCACATTTGTGTGTTTTCCCCTTTTTCCTATTCTCTTTCCTATTCCGAGGACTTTCCAAACATTTCCGTGCAGAAAACGTTTCCAAAACGTGGAAACTGCAGCCAAAGTAAGTTTCCGTGCAACATAGCAAGCATCTTATGATCATATTACAACCTCACTCCCTTTCAAAGCCTGTACTCAAATATATTTTGATTTTCTTCATATTCCAACATAGTATACAGAAATAACCAGCATCAAGTGTATGATCAAGTACCTTACAACCACTCAAGTTCAAATCAACTATATGTTTGCAGTTCTCCACCAAATGCTTTATACTGACATCTGTCACTCTGAAACTCAACCCACACACAAAACTTGTTAGCAATGAAAAACATTAGTCCCTACTAATGCACATTTGCAAGTCGAGTAAATTTCAAGTACCTCACATTCCAATAAATAGAAAAAACTCTGAGATTTGGACAAGCACTAGTTACAGCTTCTATTCCCTTGTCAGAAATTTTCTGGCAGCCATTCAGGTTTAAAGACTCCAGGTTTTGAAGAGAATTGATAAACTGAAATCTCAAAATTCATCAGCATAGCTTTCACAGAGAAGAAATTAAACTTTAAATTGTAAAAAGTAAATTTTACAACAAATTTTCAGATTCCATTATCAAAATTAAGCTAAACTCTGTGTTTAATCCCTATTGCGGAGATAAATTTGGGCCATTACTCTTCTATACAATAATAAGTCCTAAGAAAATTTTTGAACTTAGATTTGCCTTCTTTTTTCTGTTTACTGAAACTAAGAATCAAGCTTTAATATTTGTATCTAAATCATTCAAGAATCATTAATTGTAGCTCTTTGTAAATGAAAAGATAGGTCCAGTACAACTTTTCAACGTTATCAAATTTCAAATACCTTGCTTTGAAGGACTTGAAGATGTCCGTCTTCAATATCTTGTGCAAATTCAAGGCTAATCTGCTTCACATGCTGGTATCTTGACTACAAAAACAAAAGAAACATTGAACTACACGAGACCGTCTCAACAAACTAATATTTGCGAGTTTGTGAAAATTACCAGTGAAAGAGCTGCTATAAGCCTATCTCCCGCCTTGCTCATCTCACGAAAATCAAGAACCTTAAATTAAATAAGAAGAAGAACACAGATCAAGAAAAACATTGAACTTGTGTACTGATCAAAATTAAGAGTTGGAGAGATGGAAATTATACGAGCCAGAGAGAAGGGTAGGAGATGAGGGTGCGGTGGAGCCAAGGGCTGACAAGCAGAAGTGAGATAAGGTCTCTTTGAGGAAGTCTTGCGCTGACTATCTTCATTACTCTTGGGATTGTTTCTCTGCTCCATGTTAACTCGTCTACTGCTTCCTTGGCTTCCATTGTAGACAGAGTCGGACACAGGCTGAATGACGGCAATGCGTTTGGCCAAGCTGAGGTTTTTTTATTTTTTTATTTTCTCGTTTATTTTAAATAAAAAAATAAATGACTATGTGGCTCATAATGTAAAATAGCTCATTCTGCACCCCCAAACTTGGCTCTTTTATTCAATTTGCTCCGATTTCAACTGCACTTGGGTAAAATGTCAAATTGCTCATAATTGGTCAATGCATGTGGAAGAATTTCTCTCTTCTAAACTGGTGAGGCATAGCTTAAAGAAGCTTTATTAGCAGCAGGCTAGAACAAAAATAAAAGCCACAAATCCAATCAAAAATAAAAGTCACAAATCCATTTTAATTTTATAAATATGCAAAGATTAAATCTTCTATTTAGATTTTTCTCACTCCAAAATACTTAAATATGAAGCCTTTGAACCATATTAGTAATAGCGAACTGCCTCTTTGTACTAATTTGACCATGAACTTTCATAATTTCGTGGTTAAAAATTATACTTGAGAAGGTGGAATTTATACTTTTCGACATCCTCAATTACATTTTCTCTTTAAAGAATTTGCAATTGAATGTATTTACAGTTTAATGATTACACTTGTTTTAAGCATTAATATTAATAAATAAATAAAAAATTTATAATTTATGCAATGGAGTTAAATGCTTTTCTTTTTTTTATTTTTTTCAATTTCAAATAAAGAAAGAAAAAGAAAAAGAGGGAACTAAAATAACTGAAAATTCTACTTGAATTTATTTGGCTGTCTTTCATCTCACAAATGCAAATCCCAAACCTTAGCTTCCATAGAAAATTTTCTCTCACTGTTTACATTATCTTTTAATTAATTATACAGGTGAGGATAAACTGTAAAATCAGGGTGTATAAAGCAATTTCGTAAAGTAACTATTTCAATCCGATGTCAATTTCGTAAAAATAATAATAAATAACACAATCTCACACGGTAAAGTAAAATGTTTCCACGGTATAATCACATGTCATAATATTAGCATATTTAAATAAATTACATTCAGATTTTCACAATATGTGCAAAATGATCGGTGACTTTATAAATCCATCTTGGACATTCGGCCAGTTTTTATTATAATATATATATATATATATCAAGAGTCAATTTTTTATATTTTGTCCAGTAACTTATAGTGTAATAAAACAATTTTCACTCAGATATAAAGCATATCATTATCACATTATAAATATTCAACAATTTAATCAATATAATATATACAATACATAAATGTAATCAAAGGAAAAAATTATATATTATTGTAGAACTAAAATATTATATATATATATAAGATAGGTGATACCAATAATATAATAACAATGAAATTTTTAAAAATAAATACTGATTATATTTAAATAATATAGAGAGTATGATATGCATATGAAATGCATGTATGCAATGATGGTGTGCACAACTTATTATTACTCATAATCATAGCAGAATATTCCAATTCTATTTTGGATTCTGACTTTTAAAAACAGTAGAAAAACTCGATCGATCTAGAAAATATATATAATAAGAAAAAATAATATTAAACAAATAATTTCCCTTAATTAAGAATTTAAAGAATTAATTCTGTTCAAATTCAAACTCCTATTATAATTAAACCAGCATTTTCCTAAAATAATAATCTCGTATATTACACAATTATTAAAATAATAATTTTTAATAAATTCTATAACTTATAATAAACCTTTAACTAAATAATATTTTATATTATCCTCAAATTTACATTTCTATCAACTTACCGTATAATTTAATTCACCATCAATATAATACATTTGCTTAATTTGTATCTAGTATTCAAATATCATTTTAATTCATTTCACCATAAAAATTTATTCTTATATTTAATAACTTAATTCTAATATTCTCAAAATATATTTACACTCTTAAGTGTAATTTGACATAGATAATAATTTTCTTTAATATTATAATTCATTTTTATTTATTGTCCAATTTATTTAAATCAAAATCCACAAATAATTCCACTATTATATTCACAATAACTCATTTTCAATTTAATCAAACTTTAATAATCTTATTTAACAATAATTTCTAACCTTTCAACCATTAATTTTATTTCTGCAGAATATACCAATGTATATTTAAATCCACTAACTACTCATCAATAACAATTCTAACTAATTAAAATCTTTAAGTATAAATCATTAGAAATTTCACCAAATATTTATTTTTAATACGAAATTACTTTAAACTTAATATTTCATGCAATGACACTCATTCCATCAAATACTCAATTTGACACCCGAAATAATTTAATTATCTGAAAACCTTGAATAATAATCATTAACCCTTTAATTAAACTTATTTATATCCTTAAATTTTAATCTATAAAAATTATAGATTAACCTAATTTAATCCATAATTAATCAAATTCTCAAAATACCTTCATTAATCATATTCTAATACAATAAAATAATATTCTCAAAATTCATTTTTCAACAATAATTCATTTAATCAATCAAATAATTAGTTCAACTTCCAACATACTCCATTTATTTAAAATCCTTCAATAATAATCATTAATCCTTAATAAACTAATTTTTATAATTATGAAATATTAACAATAACTAATTAAAATTCTACAATTAATTTAATTTACTAACTCTCAAAATTAATTAAAATTCTATACTTACGCTTTAATTAACTAAATCATCAATTAATTTATTTTATCCATTATCACAATTAATCAATTCACCACACAACTACTTAATCAACCAAAAATACTAAAATCATCCAATGTTTAGTATCCTATAATCAAATTAACCTCCATAAATAATATTATTCTAAATTAAAATTAATAACTCAACCTATAACCAAATAATCAGTAGCTAAATTAGTCAAAAATTCTAAAAATAAATAAAATCAGTAGCCAAATTAATTTAACAGTCCAAAAATCAAAATTTGGTGGCTGGGCCACTGCTGCGGTTGCCTGAAACAGGAGTATAAATAGAGGGTAGGGATGTACTGGCAGGTAAGAGAACGAGAGAGAAGAGATCATATCAAAGTAAGGGAAAGAAAGGAGTTTTGTCCTTTTAACTATAGTCTATTTTCGACTTTTTAAGTTTAATTTAATATAAAAATATCTAATTTTTAACGAAATAACTATTTAATGAAATGATATTAAATATTTAATAGTAAAAAATATAAAGATGAGTTAATTAATTTTAAAAAATTTTGAGAATGAAATAATTATTTTTTTAAAATTAAAATTCGAACAAATTGAACACGTGGATCAAATTATGGGGCAAAATGAACTATTTAGAAACTCTCCCAAGGTGGTCGCTTAACCTGCACAGCCAATATATAATGGCTGAAGTGTGAGCGAAAACAAACTAAAGCAGAAAATGATCTCCAAAACCCACAAATCCTTGATTACTGTTCGAAAATTGTTGCAGCCAAAAACTCCATTCGAGCCCAACAACAACGGTAATCATCTTTACCATTTTCTTCTCCAGTGTCGATCCATTGTTAAGGTCAGGCTTAAATGGGTGAAGAACCGTAGCCTCGACCACATAATTGATAGAGAGACCGATCTTAAGGCTGCTTGTCTCTTAAAGGACGCAATCAAGCGCTCTCCTACTGGCTTTCTCACTGCCAAATCTGTTGCTGATTGGCATAAGCTTCTTGGCCTTACTGTGCCTGTTCTTCGCTTCTTGCGCAGGTGTTTTGCTTTTTCTCTCTTTTTTTTTTGGCCTTAAAATGGGTGTGTGCAGTGAAATTTAGAATCTTTATTCCTTGTTTGATTATCTATTTTGCAATTTTCTCTTTTTATTGATAGTTCATTAGTTTGCTCATGTCGGAGAACATTTGAGGGTGGCTGAGTAGAATGGTTTGTTAAAATAGGAGTATATATCAATTTTTTTAGATTTTGCCTGTTTGTCTTTGGGATAAATGAATTTGAAGCATAGAATCTGGTTTGGTTAATTGAAAACGTAAGATTAAATTTTGCACATTTTAATTTGTAGCAAACATGAAATTTGAAATGGAATATTGTGGAGTTCATTTAATCCAAACAAATTCTAACTTCAAATTATTGGATACTGTATGGTCCTTGTGGGTTTTTCAAGATAAAACTCTATTTAACATCGTGAGAATGTGAAAATGTGGAGTGGATTTGTAGACTAGCTATGGAAATAAAAATATATGATTCTTTTATGGTCAAATGAATTCCTTTCGCAGATTTTTGCCACACCCATTATTTATTTGCATTTGATTGCATGTGCACCTAATTTGGGTGAATGATGTCGTTAAGAAAACTTATGTAATGGATAAAATAACGATATATATTTAATTCCATCGATGTGTAGGTACCCAACTCTTTTTAGTGAATTTCCTCATGCCCGTTATGCGAATTTGCCTTGTTTCCGTTTAACGGACACTGCACTCTTGCTGGATTCGCAGGAGCAGAGCATACACCAAAATTATGAGAGTGATACTGTGGAGAGGCTTTGTAGAGTGCTTATGATGATGAAAAGTAGGACAGTACCACTTCAATCACTATATCCTCTGAAATGGGACCTCGGTTTGCCTGATAATTTTGAGAAAATATTGATTCCAAAATATCCTGATCATTTTCAATTATTTAAGGCATCAAATGGTTTTGGGTGCTTACGGCTTGTGCAATGGCGGGATGAATTTGCAGTTTCTGCGTTGCAGTGTAGTAATGAGAGCAAAGAAATGGGTAATGAGTATCAGAAGTTCAAGAGAGGGCAGACTACTTTGGCTTTCCCAATGAGTTTCCCAAGGGGGTATGGAGCACAAAAGAAGGTGAGAGCATGGATGGAGGAATTTCAGAAGTTACCCTATATTTCGCCATATGATGACCCTAGACAGATTGATCCAAATAGTGAACTCATGGAGAAGCGACTTGTTGGGGTTTTGCACGAGCTTCTGAGCCTGACAATTCATAAGAAGACGAAGAGGAACTATTTGAGGAGCTTGAGAGAGGAAATGATTCTTCCACATAAATTTACTCGACTATTTACAAGGTATCCAGGGATTTTCTACCTCTCATTGAAGTGCAAGACAACCACAGTTGCCCTTAGAGAAGGTTACCAGCGGGGAAAACTAGTGAATCCACATCCTCTTGCTCGTCTCAGAGATAAGTTTCATTATGTGATGAGAACTGGACTTCTTTACCGGAATAAAGGTGCTAATATGATACCTGAAGATATTTTGTTGAATGATGCTGAGGATGAGATTGGAACAGATGAATCTGAGGAGGAAGAGGGTGAAACAGATGATGCCTTCTATGAGGTAACCTCTGAGATCGACGATACATCTGGTGAAGATTAGATTGTTGTCCTACAGAGTCAACAGTTTTACTGTATAATCAGAACTGAAATGAACACCTGATATTGAGGTAAGTATGAAACAGATAATTCATATTGGCTTATTTTAAGTTCTTAAATACAATTGTCTCTTAGTATTTGACAGGTTGACAGTCTGTTGTTAGGCCAATTATATAGAAAAGGCAAAGTCTCTTTTGTTTTTGAAAGTTAACTAATACGGATTACTAAACCTGCTTATTATGACAGCAAGTATTCTGATTTCACTTCTGTAAACATAAAGTTGGGAGGTGCGCCCTTAAGGAATATGAACTCATATGCCAATTTAAATGCATAGCTAATATTTTAATTACCTGAAGTGTGTCATTGTTGAGAACACCTTTTACCTAAAAGGTGATTTTAATAAAAAAAAAAAAAAAGAATAAATGAGAATATATGTTGGTTGAATATCATAAATTATTCTTGAGTAGAATGCTTACATACAGTCCAATGGGTGCTTCTTGCTTAAACGTGTTGATTTTGTGCATTACGTTGATAAATTTCATGTCTGCTGTTTTGAGATAGAATCACGACTTTCTGAGGCTTTGTAATTGCTCCGGCTTTGATAATTATATGGTGCTGCTTGAAGAATTTCTAGCCATATAACAATCAACATTTACATTTGCAGTAGGTTGTAGTGGAAATAAATACTGAGGGATAGACCAGGAGTTGCTCTTCTTTTTAATAATGTATTTTATGTTGTATATGAACACTTTTCTTGTTAAATTGTTGGAAGCATAATTTAAGCTTCTTAAATCTTAACAGCAAACTTATGATTTCCACTAAAATAACCTAACCTAAGCTGTTTTTCTCTGGTTTTGCATACAGTCATGGGGTTCAAGCCACATATGAAGTCAATTAATATGTGGATTGTTATAAGGCACTGGGAAATCATCTGAAAGGTACTGGAAATCTAGAAATCTAGAAGAGAACTGCCACCGCCATAACAATCAAAACTTCAGAAATAAATCATATTTGTTTGTGAAGGTGAATACCGGTGTATTGAAGACGAGTGCCTCACTCCCGCATTCTTGATATTATTTTTAATTTTGACTGGAGCAAATTGGTGATTCTGAAGTCGCATTCAAGCAATTTGAGGCAAAAGCTGTTATCTTTCTGAGTCCTAGTTTTCTTCTTCTTCTTTACCTGCTTGTTCAATTATAATCTGAAAGTTAAATTATGGCATCTTTATCCTTATTTTCTCATACATGACCGCCATGATTGGGATCCCATGTGATAGTTTTAAGACTGAGATTACAAAACCATTGTAGAATTCATCCATTAAATATAAATTATTCATTTGGAGATTAGCAATTGTACATTAGAACATAACATCGAACTTTGGTATGCTTTACATTGAGAATTATATACATGATGGTCATGTTGATTGTTTTGTTTTATGGTGCGGCCAAGTTTTAGCTAATTAACACCTAAACAGCATATACTCTGTTGGTTTCAACACATGGGGTAAGCCGACAAGAGCATTGAACAACTACATATACAGCTTTCCATAGTTTGAACCAAATTAGAGGAAAACACAAACAGAAAAAAATAATGAAGTATAAAAAATTTGATCCTCAATTCTAATGGAGAAGAAAAATTATATACTCATGAGAAAACAAGAGAGTTTTGAGTCCAATATATAGTGGGGACACTAATCCCAAGCACTGGCCACACCTGGACCATATCCGGCGCTGTAACCACTAGGAACAGCCGGAACCCCATATCCACCGCTGCTATTTCCTCCACCATAATAATCTGATGCTCTAGTAAAAGATCCCTCCCTTCTAAAGTCACGGTTGCCAAAACGGCCACCCCCAGTCCGTCTATTCTTGCCACCGCTGTATGAAACCCTTGAAGCAAAGCGAGTGAGCCAAGCAGGTACTTCTTGATTTGCCTCTTGCATTAAATCGGCTAGAGATCTTGCTAATGATAAATTGTTCTCATTGAAGAAAGCTGTGGCTAGACCAGTCTTTCCGGCTCTTCCTGTCCGGCCTATCCTGTGAACATAATCGTCAATATCATTGGGAAGATCAAAATTGACCACGTGAGCCACGTGAGGTATGTCAAGACCACGTGCTGCCACATCTGTTGCTACTAAAATTGGTGTCTTCCCACTTTTGAACGATCTTAATGCCATTTCTCTTTCCTACAAACAAATCCATAATACTAAAATATTTAGTTCAAGATATTGCCACTGCCAGAAGAACTAAAGAGAAAAGGACTCAAAACACATCAACCGAATAAATGTTCCTATCATCATGTCATATAGAACACCGTGTTATATTCCATCCTTCTGAAGAAATCTGAATCTGAACAACTCACCTGTTGTGTTCTATCACCATGAATTGTTGTAGCGGGAAACCCATTCATGCATAACCAATGTTCCAAAGAGTCGGCACCTTTCTTTGTCTCAACAAAAACTAATGTCAAAGATTGCTGCATAGTCACAAGAAACTATTACCAAACAGCAAATATAAAAAAATGTCAAAATGTGTCCCTTAAACATTTGCCCAGCATGGTTCAGAAGGTTTTAGATTTTTCACTTTCTTTTATAATTTATTTGTATCCTTCCATTCCTATTAGTCTGCATTCTTCCCATCTTTTCCTCATAATAAATTTTTTCTCAGTTAATACTTTTTTCTCTCCTAGATTTATTACCCTATTACCCTTCATTACTGTTATTCAAATTTAAGCAGCTGTAATTTTTAAACCAAGTTAGAAAGATCCCAGTAATCAGGCTGTTCCTAACTACTATGAACTGATGAAATCACCAGAACAGAACAAATGAACCACATCAAATTTCCAAAAGTAACAAATAGTTTGGATTACCTTGCCATTAATTTCAGTTTCTCTCTGTGCATGAAGAAGGTCCATGAGATGACTTCTCTTGTCAGTCTCATGAACATATTCAACTCGTTGGATGATTAAATCAGTACTAGAACCAACTCTTCCAACAGCCAAAAAGATGTAACTGGATAGAAAATCAGATGCCAGTCTCTGCATGCCAACCAAATTACAAAAAACAGTTAGATGCAATTTTAAAATGTGATTGCGCAACAAATACCAATTATTATCCTTAACCAAATAAATGGTTATCACATCAACACTTGCTGAAATAGCTGCTCAACCGTTCAATCCACAACATAAGCTATATCCCATGATGAAACCCAAAATAAAGCCACAATTCCAGAAGTCAAGTTTGCATTTACTTTGAGGCAAATAGCTTTGATTTTCTTCTCTATTTTTCATCACATTTCATTATTCATTTTTCTATGAAGAATAATGTGCAAAATGTTCTAAAACTGCTAAAAATAGAAAACTTTCTCATTGAGTGACAAACTTGAGGTATCTAGATATTCCACTTTTATGTTCAAACCAAAATTTTGACTTCTAGTTTTCTAAATTTGAAGAGAAAACTTGAGAATGCCTCTTCATATAAAATCCAGTTCACTATTTTCTTAGAAACAGTTAATGAAAATTTCCAAAAAGCAGCACTCCCCCGAAATGCTCTCCACCATAAAAAAAATAGATTGTTTTCATCGAACCTATTGATTATCTAAGAACTTCTGAAAGGCATAAATAATATAAATATACGAAGTTCACTAGAAAATAAGTGGAGATCGACAGAGAACACTAGAGTATCTAAAACAATACCTGTATTTCTTTTGGAAAAGTGGCACTAAACAGCATTGTCTGTCTCCTCCCAGGCGGAGGCATGTCCATTTGTTCCACTATCTTTCTAATCTGAGGCTCAAAGCCCATATCCAACATCCTATCTGCCTCATCAAGTGCCAAATATCTAATCATCTGCAATGACACTCTAGCCCGCTCAAGCAAATCCACCAATCGTCCAGGAGTTGCCACAAGAATATCAACTCCTCTTTCAAGTTCTCGTAACTGATCAAGCAATAATGAACAGAACTTACACAATTGAACTATGCAATAAGTGCGCATGAAGATGCTAAAGCAGGTAATAAGTGATCATGAAGATAATTTATGGTAATACACATGCAAAACACAGTTTGAATAAATAGGAAAAATGCAAGTTGCACAAAGAACAAATCAAAGCCAGCAAAACCAATTTTGTGTTACAAAGTGTAAATATGTGACATACTCCAATCTCCATGGGAAATAACTATTGTCACCTTAAAACTCATCTGTCTATTAAGAAACAGCATCGAACTTTGACCAAAAGAGTAATGGATTACAAGGGAGTAAGTGACAAAAATTTAAAGGTTTGTCTCTTATTGCTGCTCCAGTGGCAGAGTTTGTTCATATTTATACCATAATAATATGGACCCAAGTGCTATCAATCCTAGACATTCCTATTGGCTAGCCACAAAAACTAAGAACTATATTGGAAAATAGAGAAGACTGGGGAAGGGGACCGTTCTGAAGAGATCAAACTGGCATGCTTTTGTTAAATGTCTTGCAATCATCAGAATGTACATATACTGTTGTATGCTCACCAAACATGCAAAAATCAAAAGAAAGCTCTATGGTTGTTGATGGATGGCTACTACTCATTTTATACATTGGGTGCTTGCGTAGGGCTATGAAGGGCTGAGGTAGCAAACATACACAAGAGAGTTTATACTGACCAAGCCTAGAGGTTGCTTTCTTGAAAACTGTAGACAATAGCTACATAACCTGCTTTCAATGGCACTGGATATTCTAGTATGAGAAAATCATATCATAGAATTAATAATAGCGCTGTGCAGGAACTGGAAAAATTGCTTGGGCAATAAGGTCCATAACTTATCGCAAGGTAACAGGACAGGTCAGCCATCAAATAAAATCTAAATATCTTATGGTTTATTGAATTCATGTTTGGGTGTGAAATATCAGAGCAGTCATGAAAAAGAAATTTATAGCCAATTAGTTAAAACCTTATCTGCACCTCAAGCTATAAAATTAATTTATAGCCACTAAATTAAAATTGTTTTGAGAGTATAATGAGAAAGGGAACCAAAAATGTTGACACATTCAACAGTGCACAAATCCAAACAATCACATTATGTGTGCACATGCTTGAAGCATTGAGTACGGACAAGTACAAAGAAGCTAGATTGGAGTGGAAAAACAACTAGCAAAAGCCGTCCATAACATTTTGAATGCGAACAAAACTAATTACACCCATAAGATAGTGGCACAAAAACAAGCACAAAAGGCTCACAATATCAGATCATAGTAGAAGCATGCCTCTGTTCCAAGAACCATAATATCAATAATATAACAGTGAGAAAATGTAAATTATGAACAATGAGCATATTTTGTTTGATTAATTAAAAACAATTTGAACCGTGTGCATCTGGAGACATCTTAGTTCAGCAAGTAGCAAAAGAATCAATTTTCTCACTACCACCAATTCAAAAAATAAATCAATAAATCAATAAACTGAACTGATTTGAATGTTTTTTTTGCTTATCAGACATACATACTGCCTTTCACCATTGGCGTGTCTCACATTTGATCATCTCAAAATCTCCATTTCGAAATTTAGCTAGAAATCCCTAAATTTTACAATTGATCTAACGCAGATTTTCAACCACCAAAAATAAATTCAAAATACTAAATGAGATAACAATTTACTCCAATCAGTTTGCTATTGAACTTGTGAAGTTTCTTTTTCCTTAGATGGGACTGTTCTCTTGTCTCAATACTTTTATAGAACAAGACAATGGGAAAGATTTGAAGCAACAAGAACAGATAAATTTCCAGTAAGCCTTTGTAAGGGCAAAGGATTTGAGAAGAAAATAAACATGTTTCCACAAATAGGTAAAGAAAGATGTCATGTGATCCAAACCTGTTGATTGATTGGCGCTCCACCATAAGCTACTACCACTTTTACACCAGATTGATAGGAAAACTTTCTGGCTTCATCATGTATCTGCAATTAGATTGTAATAGAAAAATTTAGGACACTATGGCACATTAGAAGGTTGCAAGTCCTCAAATGCATGATTAAATTTCAACCACAAATCCAGAAACACATGAGTAAATTTCAACCACACCTGACAAGAGAGCTCCCTTGTAGGGGAGAGAATAAGTGCAAGTGGGTATACGGTCCTTGGTCCACGCGGTCTCTGTACATACTGCTCCCGCATAATTCCACTAATAATTGGAAAGCAGAAAGCAGCTGTCTTCCCTGACCCTGTCTGAGCACAAGCCATCAAATCACGTCCCCCAATTATTATTGGGATTGCATGACGCTGAACTGGAGTGGGCTTCACATACTTACATCTTCGAATATTTTGATTCAATGCCTCACCCAAGTCTATCTCTGCAAAGGTATTCACAGGCATTGGCACATTGTCCCCACTAGTCTCCACTGGAATATCCTCATAAGCATCAAAATTAATGCCAGTATTTTCTTGTTCACCAAGAGCGCCATCCACATCACCATCATCATTGCCAAAAGGATTAACCTCACGGTCTCTCACACGGTCCCACCCACTACTCCTATTGTTCCAACCACTACCACCACCTCCAACTCCACCAGTTCGACCGCCAGAACCATACCCTTGACGGCCAAAATCAGGTCTAGAACCACCACCCCATCGGGAACCACCTGGTGTAGGTCCGCCATAACCTACACGATCATTGGCATTGGCATTGGCATTGGCATTTGCGTTGACATAGACATTTGCCGTTGACTGAACAGCAGCCGATGAAGCAGGGACATCATTAGAAGGTGCCCGGTTACGAAGGTGTGGTGGAACATAAGCGGCACGGGTTGGACGCCCATTGTTACCAGAATTAGCAGACTCCATACTATCAGAAGCAGAGTTAGCCACAGAATCCGCCCATGAAGTTCTCATGCTTTCTAGGAATTACAATTTACAATTTTATTTTCCACAATTAGAACAACTCCTCCAAAGTCAAATCACCTCTTATCCCTTTGCTCTAATAAAAATTTCGCATAAACACCCTGATAAACACAATGCATTTCAAAATCATAACAAAACAGTGTAGCACAATAATCAATCCAATCAAATCTAACTTCAAAAAAAACACAAACACAAGCAAATTTTTTTAAAAATATACATATATAGGTGCTATAATATACGAATAAAAACGCAATTACGCACAAAAATCAACAATCAAGTAGCTCATAAATTAGAGCAATCTAAGAGCTAAAACATCAGACAGGATCTTGAAAACCGAAAAACAAAAAACAAAAAAAAAAAAAAAAAAAAAAAAAAACAATAAAGCATACCGATAAACACAATGCAATTACAGAAATTGAAAGCTAGCAACCACCCAACCAACAAAGAACAATTCCGCTAGAAGAAGAGAGAGCGTACATTTTCTTCTGTGAATAGACGTTAAAGGAGAAAAAAGTAAACCAAAATTCAAATCCAGAACGCAACTAGCAGCCATTAACAGAAATAGGTAAGTCTCATATATATATAGAGAGAGAAAACCTGTTGGCCGTAATTTGATTAGAACTGAAAATGCGAGAAACCCTAGATTGTTTGGGATCAGACACCAAGCTAAAATAGCGCTTGTTTTCCTCTCGGGAGGAGAGAGATTATGTATTTATATACTACTCCGGTACTCCCTCTGTCACACAATAATTGTCTTCAATCGTTAATTAATTCTAAAATTTTATTTAAAAATTAGCAAATTAAAAAATTGTTTTTGCATAATTCTTTTAAAAAGTAAATTTATATTTAATTATCTAATTATACTCAATAAAACTTTTATCGTTATTATATTACTAAATTCATTTATTAAATTTATCTCTTTAAGACTATATAATTAAATTCTAAAATGGATTTTTTAGATAATTTTTTCTAATTAGAAATATATACTAATTATTATTTTTTCATTCTCCTTTCATTAAAAAATTTAATGGATCAAAATAACACTCAGTAACTCTCTATACTATTTTCATTTTCTATAATTAGAACACGATATTTCACACGATACATAAATGAGAAAATCAATAAGATAACATTTGATTCTCTCGAATTATTTTAAAAAGTTAGACGAGCTAATACATAGGTCATTTTGTTCATTATACAAAAAACGGAACATCGAAATATAATTATGAGATAATTCATTTTTTTTAAATATTTCTACATGCCGCATACATTTATTGATGACAATAATTATATTTTACCTACAATGAATGGAAAAATAAAATTTTACTAGAATCAAAATTTATATAATTAAATTTTAAAAATTTGAGTCTCGTCGTCAAGTATATTTCACTATAACTGAAAGAAGAAATAGTAATTCATTCTTAAAAAATAAAATTAATAAATCATTAAATAGTAGTATCTCATCAATCTAGTTAAGAATTTCTCAATTTGCCCCTTTGGCCTTTTGTGTGTCCTGAACGAAAGAGAGAAATATCTCAAGTGGACGGTGTCCGTGCGAACTTTAGCCAACGGTGTTACCTTCTTACCTAACTTGAGTGTTGCTGACACTCCGCTTATCCAAAAATATAGCCATTCTCATAAAATTCGAGTTATAGTAGATATAATTTGAACTCTTTAATAACTAAATTTGGCCAATCCAAAAAAAAAATAATTCTGAAATTCTGATATATTCGGTAAAATTAATTATTTTAATAACTATTTATTATTTTAATAAAATTTAATTATTAGCCGTTTGAGTAGCATTTCATAATACGTTAAAAGGTAAAAATTATATAATTTAACTTTTCGCAAGAAGTCATTCAAATGTCTAAAAGTTAGTCCAAACGTTATATGTGCTGCTGCGTTTAATATTTTAATTAATAAAAAATTTAAAAATTATTAAAAAACTGTTGCTAAACACACCTTATAACTTATGTTGTCCCAAACTTAAATTTGGAAAATTGAAACTTAAACAATTATTAGCTTTGAGTGACCTTGAGCAGTTGATTAATAATAATAATAATTGATTATAACTATTTTCATAGGGTCCTGCGAGTCATTAGTCTAGTGCAGTAAGCCTCCCTTGTGCTCTTGAAAGACAAATAATAATGTTCATTTCAATTTCATAAATTTAATTATACGAAATTGAATATAATTAAACTAAATTTCATCAAAATTGATTCTTTTTAAAATGAAAAATTTCATTAAAACGGATTAAATTTAAATAAATTCTGCAAAATCTACACAATTAAATTTAAACAAAAAATGTTTTTTTGCTCCTTTTATCAAATGTAAACAATATCAAATTGAATTCTGCATTCTACATTTATCACGGTTTATTTCATATTTTAAATTTAAATAGAATTTATGTGACATAATATTAATAATCCAAAAAAGATATCGTGTTATTGTGTTTTTTTTCTCTATTTTTATCGTAACAGAAAAAAGCTAATTAATAATAATAAGAAAAAACTCTGCCATCCATTTTATTTTATTAATTAAAAAAAATAAAAGGAAGGAAAAGAAACAATCCAATCTAGCTTCTCTTCTCAACTGATTAGCTAATTATCTCACTCGCTCCCTCACTCACGCAGTCACGCGCTCTCTCATTTCCTCTTCGTTCACTGCGCAAAGCCAACTGCGAGAGAACTGAAAAAGAAGACACACAGAACCATATCAATTCAATCTTTAGGGTTAGGGCTATCCCTAATCCGCGAAGCAGAACGGAACAATCAAGATGGGCGCCAATTCGATTTCTTCAGATTCAGTCACCGATCTCGATGAGCAGATCTCGCAGCTCATGCAGTGCAAGCCACTCTCCGAGCCCCAGGTTCATCTGCGATTTTTGTTTGGTTGCCAAGAACGAATTGAATTATTGAAAGAATTTGATCTGAATTTCTTAATTGAATGACGGTTTGTGTTTGTTTCTTTGTTTGGGAAATGAATATATGAGGTATTTAGATGATATTATTGAGTTGATCTATTCCTGTTTGTTTTATTTGGTTCAAAAATAAGTGCCCTAGTACGAAAATGATTCGCAAAATATTCAAATTTTGCAGAGGATTTGTGATGATTAAATTCCCATTTTATCCTGTGAGAAATAACACATTTTACAAATGCATAAGTGCCTTTGCTATTAGTGAAGGTTTTAGCTTTTAATTCCCCTTTCAGTTTACTTGCTTATGCTATTAACAACGTTTTCATTTTAGGCTGTGCGAGAATTGTATAGTTCGTTCTTTTTTATTTTCTTTTGCCCTGTAGGTCAGAGCATTATGTGACAAGGCTAAGGAGATACTAATGCAAGAAAGCAATGTTCAGGTACAGCTCGTCATCCTTCTTGGTTTAAACATGGAACCCAGTTGTGGTGCTTTAGGAACCTGCCTGCGTCATTATTGATTTTAAATTTTGAAAAATAAAATATGCTTTTAGTAGTTAGCAGGTGCTTGTGAAATTTGGCAGCTTCCTAGAATTTCAGTTTTATTTCTAATTTTATTTGGCTTCCTGTTAAGTGTACTCAATCTTTCCTGCACTTCAAAGCATTATATTACTCGGGTAATAATTCTTTAAAAGAAATATTAATATTCCTTTTTTTTTTCTTTTTTTCTTTTTAATTTATCACAGCCTGTGAAAAGCCCTGTGACAATCTGTGGCGATATTCATGGGCAGTTTCATGATCTTGCAGAACTTTTTCGTATTGGAGGGAAGGTATCAGTTCTGACTATCACCACTTTGTATTTTAACTCTTCTGTTTCAGCTGAGGGATTGTCTAAAATAATTTATTGAGACCTGCCAATGCTTTTGAAGGTTGAAGTACTCTTGAGGTATAGTCAAGTAAATTGCCACTGGTCAGGAAACTGCTTGTTTTTGTTCATTTTATCTTGGATATTTTAGTGCATCTCATTTGGAGAAGTACAAACAGTCATTTTCCATATCAAAGATTATGTCCATAGAACAGTTCCAATTCATAGTTTCAGCAGAGTTCATGTCATATTATCCATTTTGATTCATGCTATCTTGGCATCTTGCACTCCTTGAATTCCTCATTAAAAAAATTGTTTTCACTCATCTAGCTTTTAAAATATTTTGTCTGTGTTTATCTTTCATTATCATTTTATCTTATGAAAAAATGGCCTATGCAAATTTCAAATTTAGTTCTTTTTGGTATTTTCTTTCCCCTCTTCCTCAATGGATATTTTGGTAAGACATTTGTTGGATTCATCCTATCACTTTCAGATTCAAGACCTGTAAACATATCTTGAAATTTTATTGACAGTGTCCAGATACCAATTACTTGTTTATGGGAGATTATGTGGACCGTGGTTATTATTCTGTTGAAACTGTGACGGTATGTATATCTCCATTTCTGTCATTTGCTATTATTCATTGGGTGCTAAGTAACACATCTGCACATGCCAGTAGAAAGAAGCACAAATTAGCAACAATGCACATGGTGCTTTGTTTATATTTTGACCTTTTGTTATTGATGTTAATTTTTTTTTTAATTCTTCACCAGAATATGAAGTAGGTAGGGGTGGCAATATTAAACATGGCCTGCAAACTTGGCCGTACATAATATCAATTTGCTGTTTTTGTCAGCTTTTACACAATTTTGGAATCAGATGCTGTGCTGTCTAGTAGCTTGACCTACATGTTCTATTGATGCAGTTTTGTACATCGGCTATATGGTTATGAGCCGATGTCCACATGGTTTCTTTAGAAAAAACTAGAGTTGCAGAATCCCTTTTTCAGTAATTGTGCTCATGTCATCTAAGGTGTATGCCTTGCTTTCTTTTCTTTTGCTACTTCAACAAGCTCAACTTTCTGTACAACACACTCATTTTCTATAATGCACATGTGCAGACTATATCAATCCCTCTTCTCTTAACTTTTCCTTACTAGGTTCCATTTTAACCTTTATACAGATGCAAAATAGGCACTGTTATCTTGTTTAATAGATTGGTCATTTTTGTGTAAGTTTGTGGCGCAAATAATTAATCACACTGTATTCATGTTGCCTCAATTACTTTCATGTCTAACTTTTTGATGTAAGATGAATATGACACATTAATCTGGATTTTGACCCTGTAGTAGTAGGTGAAGCATGTGGATTTTAAAATTTGCAATGTTTGTTGGTGTTACGAATATATTACCATTGTCTAAACATTTGAAATCTGGTACAAAGGATGATCTCATATGATGGCTTGGCGTCTCTTGTAGTAGCAATATTTGAAATTCAACCATCCTTAGATATTTGGTAGAGTTGTTATAGGGGTTGAAATGCACATGCTCAGACCTTGATCCTTATGTTTGACTTAATGTTTATTGTGCTAGCTAATTTTGGATTTTAGCTTTGTCAAAGCCCAGCAAATGTCTGAAGCTTTTTCTTTTTCACATTATAATACTGATTTATTTCCTTAGTCCAGCTCTTAGTGGCACTGAAAGTATGTTATCCACAGCGAATAACCATTCTTAGAGGAAATCATGAAAGTCGCCAGGTATTTCATTCATATTCTCTATTATTGAGTTCCCATATTTTAATTTAATGGCTGCAGTGATGCTTGCAAAATGGAGAGCATAAATTGACTTGTGATTTTTAGTGCAGATTATTTTAATAAATGGTTTAGCTGTTTTAATTTCTTCAGTATGGATCCTTTATCAAATCTACTTATTGCTTCATTTTTGTTTTTCCTTCTGGCAGATTACTCAGGTTTATGGGTTTTATGATGAATGCCTACGAAAGTGAGTATAGTGTACGCAGCTTTAATTTGTTGTTACCATGTTCTAGTAGTGATAACGTACTGGAATGATAGGAGTGCATGCACACATACGCATGATATATGTATTCATGTTCCCTTGTTTCTGTTTTATTTATATTACTTGGTCTGCCTTTTCAGTTTATTAGCATAAAAGTTTTAGGGTTGAGTTGCAGACTCCTTTCTCTCACATATGAACTTTCTAATATCTGTTTGAATGTAAGTGTTTCTTGCATGTGTTTATATTTGTCGCCCCTCTTCCTTTTACATGTTTATCTTATTGTAAGGAAGACTTTCTAATTGATTATCTTAACTGTTTAACTTATTAGTTTCAAGTTGGTCATCCTAACTGGACTTTGTCATTTATCCAGATTGTAGAAATCAGAAGTGACTTAAAAAGAGAAAAAGGACTTCTCATTGAAAATAATTCACATTTATATTTCAAATGTCGAAATCAATTGACAGATTCTATTGATTTTGGAAAGGCTAAGTTCTTGTGACACTGGAAGAACTGTGAATTCTTTTATTGGAATGAGAAAATGCAATGAGATGCATGGTTCATTTGTAAACTCTTTTCTGGAGCTGGTTCCTTGGTAGTTTTCATGTTAAGTGCCCTCATATCTTGATTATGTGGTAAAAATATGCAAAAATGAATGACCATGTGCACTGCATTTTAGAGTTTCTTTTAGATTATGGACGATGCCCCCTTCTGCATACTTTTGCACGTGCTGTGCTGTTATTTTTACTATGTTACTATGTATTTTCTAGGATGGTACGTAATTGACCAAATGTTTTGGTGGACTTCAAATTGTATTAGCCTTAATGGACGCCAAGTCTGTTGGCAGTTGGAAGTGGAATTGTTCATATGGCCTCAATGACAAGTAGCATGCCCTTGTGGAAAGAGTTGGATGATTTGATATGCTTTCTTGTAGTTGTAAAAAATTTCTTGCCTTGTCTTGCAAACGTTTGATGCTATTTTTATTTTGTGATTTTGTTACAGGTATGGCAATGCTAATGTTTGGAAGGCCTTCACAGACCTTTTTGACTATTTTCCATTGACTGCCTTGGTTAGTAAGACTCTAAAGCTGTGCTGTTTGTTAATGATTGTAAGTTTGCAAATAACAGAAATTTGGATGTGCGGAGAGAACTACAGAACGATTTACCTACTTATTTTATTTCTAAGATACAAGATTAGAGAGATTGCTTTAGCTAATGCCATTGGGTGTTATTCATTCACCATTATCATTGTTCTATAATGTACTTCCTGCTTTTGTTTACTGAATATCATGTCATTATGACCGTCATTATTGTCTTTGGTTTTTCTATGATGGTCTGACTATTCCAATTGCTTAATTCGCTCTAAAGCACAAATGCCATATGCAAAGAATAATGACATTACCTAATGATTATGAGTGTGCTTCTTGGGAAAATTTTTAATTCTTCCCGTAAATATAGATGGAAAACCTCTCCGATATGTGTGAGATTCTCGGGGTGAAATTTTCTGCTTTATTTATTTTGTTACAAAGCTTGGTCACAAAATGATCTGGGATAATTGATATACATTTCTGAAATCAAATTATATTCTGTGTAGGTAGAGTCAGAAATATTTTGTCTACATGGTGGATTGTCGCCGTCAATAGAAACCCTCGACAACATAAGAAATTTTGATCGTGTCCAGGAGGTTCCTCATGAAGGAGCAATGTGTGATCTTTTATGGTCTGACCCAGATGACCGATGTGGTTGGGGTATATCACCTCGTGGTGCTGGATATACTTTTGGACAGGTAACTCCTTTCTTTATTACAAAGACTATTCTTCTCTATTTTATTCCTTGTTTCTTTCTCTTTTATTCTCTCTCAAGTTATGACGGTTACCTTAATATGCTGAAATTTCCTAATGTAATTTTATTGCTTTGCATAGGATATATCCGAGCAATTTAATCATTCAAACAACTTGAAGTTGATTGCTAGAGCACATCAGCTTGTAATGGACGGATTTAATTGGGCTCATGTAATTATCATTTTCATAATTCACAAATGTCTTTCTAGTAATCTAGTTTTGCATTCAGACAACAAGTTAGGTTTTAAGATATTACATTGTTTTCTTGGGGCAGGAACAAAAGGTGGTTACCATATTTAGTGCGCCTAATTATTGTTATCGCTGTGGAAACATGGCTTCTATATTGGAAGTTGATGACTGCAAAGGTCACACTTTCATTCAGGTCAGTCTATCTCTCTCTCTCTCTCTCTCTCTCTCTCTCCCAAATTTATTTTGCTTGATAATGTTAATGCTTTACTGTGTTGAGAATTCTTAGGGTGAATCTTTAATGCTTTGCAGTTTGAGCCAGCTCCCAGGAGGGGTGAGCCTGACGTTACCCGTAGAACACCTGATTACTTCCTGTGAAAGAGCGTTCTACTGTGCCACTATCCTCACTCCTGGTGCTGCCTCTCAATCCTGATTGCAAGAAATATATCTACTGAGTTCATCTATAGAACTTTCTTTGCATGCTTCTGGTGGATATATATACGGAAAAGCATTTATGATAGGCCAGGTTTTGTTCTGTTTATATTTGAAACAATGCTTAAGTAATATTCTCCACAATTTGCTAAAGCTAATGGGAGACCATCAGCAATAGATATTACCTTTCTAGCAGAATTGTGGATATTCTGGAGAAGAATGGATTTGATGTTAAGTAGATGCTTTTGCCTTTTCTTTTATATTGTAATTGTCAACAAGAGTTGTTTGAAAAAATATATTACTCTCTCTGTCTCTCTAGCTTCTTGTCAACAGTTATTTGTTAGTCTTTTGCACTATTTTAACTGTATATTTTGATACAAAGTAACCAAATACAAATTCTGAAATAGCCAAGAAAGGAGTATTATAGGGGTGATATTGCAGTTCTGAAGAAAATCCGTGATAATTGCTTTCCAATACCGTGAGTTGCTTAGCTGTCTCCAATGTGCTGACAGATATTGCTTTTAGGCAAAATGAACTAACAAAATTACTAGGTAACACGAGTACTCCAATTGGAGCAACGGTTCAAAGCAGCTTCATCGTCTTTAATTTTTTTTTTTTTTTCCCCTTTGAACGAAATAATAATTAGAGGATAAGGAAAAATGTATGTAGTCCAGCGCGATTACATTTTCTTTGCATACCGATTGATATGTTCATGTTATGTTCAAGACTCACCCCAAAATTCTAATGCTAGTTCCACCTGCAACTACAAGTACCATTAACTATATTTTTTCATGCACTTTCAGAGATTCTGAAGTACATAATCTTGACTTCCAGTAAATATAGGAACAATTGATTCGTTTTGTCCGTGGACAAAATTTGATTTACAAAATTAAAGCGTAGAAAAAATTCCAATTGGAACTTGTTAAAACCATCCTAATTACTTACCAATGCTAACTCCCCCTCACCCAATTGGAAAAAAAAAAAAAAAAAAAAAAAAAAAAAAAAAAAAAAAAAAAAAAAAAAAAAAAAAAAAAAAAAAAAAAAAAAAAAAAAAAAAAAAAAAAAAAAAAAAAAAAAAAAAAAAAAAAAAAAAGAGAATAAAAAAAAAAAAAAA
>CANUEP010019629.1:0-34488 GCA_947857235.1 Jatropha podagrica
TTATTAGGAGTAGAAGAGAAATATGCATGGAGTGCTGAAATTAAATAGGCAGAGTTTCGACTTACATACCTGATTTAATCGGCGACCGCTTCTTAACTCCAGAATAGGTTCCTTGTTAATTGGTTTAATTTAGGTGACCAAATAACAAACAAGAATGCAGAAATTAAAAATGCAGAAAAGAGTAAAGAATCGCAAGGAGCGTAAGGGAGAAAGGGAATGTCCGTCAACACAGACTGTCCTGAGAACTGAGCCCGGAGCGTCTTTTTATAGGCAAAAAACGGACTCGAGGGCGGGCGACCGCCATGGAGGGCGGGCGTGCCCGCCGTGGACGGCGGGCGCGACCGCCGCGGAGGGCGGGCACGGTCGCCGCGGAGGGCGGGCGTGTCCCGTCCTTTCTCTCTTTTTCACTTCCGGAAGGTTTTTCGGGAGTTTTGGAGCTCCAAAAAATATTCTGAGACCAGTTCTGCGATCCTCGTAATTTTCTGGACGTTTCAAGTACCATATTGGTATATTTCTGATGAACTTCCAAAATGGCCTTTGGTCCGGCTGGGCTGTTTGCAGTCCGGGAAAATAGGCTTTTGAGCCTGAAAAAATTGAGTGTTCACAATATTCATATTCTTATTAAATACTTATGCATAGTTAGGTATATCTTTGCTTAATATTTATCGTAAGCAATTGCAAATGCATGTGTATATACATTCGTGTTATGTGTGTCATGTTCATAAATACAGATGTATGATCATGATACAGGTCCAGGATGTTATAATTCCTACCCTCTTAAGAAATTTGGTGCTCGAAATTTTTGTCTAACTCAATGAGTAAATGGGGGTAATTATGCCTTCTATGTTGTTTTGTTTCCCATGCAGCTTCCCTTCTAGAATGATTTTTCCAAAGAACCTTTACCAATGGTATTTGTTTATTTCTTAATTGTTTAGTTTGATAATATCCAATAATAGCAACTGGTTCCTCAACATAATTCAAATTATAAGACACTTGAATATCTTGAATTTGTAACACATGTGATGGGTCTGAATGATATTTTCTAAGCATGCCCACATGGAATACACCATGGATCTAAGCTAACTCTAGAGGCAATGTAGATTATAAGCTAAAGGGCCAATTCCTTTGAGAATTTCATAAGGGTCAATGTATTTAAGGTTCAATTTGCCCTTTTTACCAAACCTGGTGGCGATACTCTAAGAAAAACTTTCTTGTCCACTTGATATTCCATTTCCCTTGTTGTTGATTTGCATAACTCTTTTTTCTATCATGGTCTCTTTGAATACTTTTGATTATTTTAACTTTATCCATAGTTTCATGTACTATCTCAAGTCCCTCCAACATTCTAATACCTTCTTCATCCCAATATAAGTGAGTTCTGCACTTTCTACCATGTAATACATCGTATAGTGTCATGACAATACTACTCTATTACTGATTATTATAAGCAAATTCTATCAGGGTAATGTATTGATCTTATGAGGATGAATGTAGTACTGAAATTTAGTTTAGTGCCCAAAGCATTCTATAAACTAATCCAAAATTTAGAAGTAAATTGTGGATCTCTATCAGAAATAATTTGCTAATATATACACGAAAGCTATTATTATTTCACCTTTTCAAGAATTAATGTCCAAGATGGGAATGATTGATATACATTCTCTAGCTTGAGGGGAGGTCTTAGCAGTATTATTCTACCACTGCTGCTGCAGCATATGAGGGGGGTCCTAGCAGTATTATTCTGTTGCTGCTATCACAACATATCAGATCATTCATACAATATATTTGCATTGTATTTATTCCTCTAACAACTTGTTATAATTATTTAGAAAGTTTTATGGATGAGTTTAGTTTGTTAGAGTTGGTTACTTATCTTTCCAATTCGTTGAGTTGTACAAATGTTCTTATTGTTCTTTATTTTGTACATATACTGTGTATTGAACACTCTAATGAAGCAAGCAGCTACAATTCTACTCATTCCATTTATGCAACACATTTCTTTGTTTTATGTATTAGGAATAGGATAAAAAGACTATTCACAATGACATGCACCTTTCTCCAAATAAATCTACTACCATTACTAGAAGCATTAGGGTGGAAGTAGAAATCATCTAAAAATAAAAAAATGGACATGAATATTTCAAAAGACAAAAAAGAAAAAAATAAATCAAAATCAAAGAAATGCAAGGAAAGTAGAAATGCAACTATGAGTGTAATTCACTATAAAAGCAAATTCATTGCAAAACCCAAAAACAAACATAACCATATGCAAAAATATAATACGAAACCTTCAAAAAAATATTTTATCGATGAAACATAAATTTTTAAGTTGGTCTTCTTTGAAGGAAACTTGAGGCGATCACTTTCATTGCTTGATCTTTTTTGGCAGAGGGTTTCATGTTAAGTGAGGACCACCTATATTAAGGGGGGAAGAAGACTAAGGAAAGGCCCATATAAAAAGCAGTGTAAATGCAATATATATTGAAAATCAGAAATAAATTAAATCACTTGAAGAACACAAATTGAACCGTCAATCCATCCATCAATTTGGACATACCAAAGATAGCCATAAATCTTAGGCAATATATGATAAAAGGCATTGGTGGCATTTTTGTTAAGAGGAAATAATGAAGCATTCAAACCAACCAAGACGGAGCTTCAAAACCTACATAGCTTTGGAATTTGCAGTTTCTAACTTAACACCCTAATTTCAATATCAAAATGATAATATGAATTATTTATTTTTAAATTTTTTCAAATTAAACAAGTTTAAAAATATTGCCACATCGTGGGGGTTTAGCATCTCCATCACAGGTTCACTAAGTTAGCATCTTTCTCAATGAAGCAAGGTGGGAAAATGTAAAATAGAATGTGTAAAATTTGAAAGAACTTTTTTATTCAAGCTCCTGAAACACTTGAGGAGCATTTTTTCCTTCTTTAACATGTGTAGGAGAACCATTTTATCTTTCTTCAATGCCTGCATGAGGAGCTACAATTTGTCCTTCAGCACCCAGAGGAGCACATTATGTCCTCTCATTCTTTTCAAAGCCTAATAATTTAAATACTCTCATCTAGAGTGTGTAAAATAACCAAGTGATTATATGCTTTATGAGCATTACATTGAGTCAAAATCACTTTCAAATTCTTTATATTTGGAAAATGTAATATTTGCAAGACAATTTTCCAATTAGATACATGCAGGATTAAATGAAGCATCCTGATATATGCATAATTTGTTACTTTTATTCTTGATTTTTTTTGTATTTCTAAAATATTTGTAACCTTAATTCACTTGGTTAGATAATCTTTATCAATTAGACATGATCTTAGTTATATTTGGAACAAGATCATTAAATTGAGAAATTTCCAGCATTTTTTTGTCTTGACCTCTGTTTGGTTTTTCAAGAATATTTGAAGTTTTAGACATCCAAATTTGAATCTGTTTAATCCATTAGAAAGATGAAACAGAACTATACAGATGTCTGAGAAGGATGAAAATGCAGTTCAACCTCCATGTTAATAAAAAATAGCTTTGAATCTCAAAACATATATGTTGTGTGAAATGCAAAACTGGTTTTGTTATGGAAGCTGTATCTAGAGATTTAAGTATCAAAACAAGTCTAGCCCAAGCCCATTTGAATCTTAAAAGATGGCCTTACAATTATTGTGAAGACACTTAAGTAAAGCTGGTCGTTTTTATATTTTCAAAACGTCATTGAAGTTTGCATTTTGAATAAAAATATTTGGTTCAACCTCCTTTAGTGATTAGGTCATATCTTTTTGCTGTGAGTATTTAATTTAGACAAACCTTAGCTCGTTAGAAAGGTGAGCAGGAGATCTTCGAATTTATTGAAGAAGTCAAAATCAAATTCAAAAAGGAAGGAGCTAAAAAACTGGAGAGAAGTCAAGAAAAAGAAGATTTTTCTATTTGACTGTTTTCAAAATTCCAAGTAATTAGAGATACTATTATCTTGGAGAGGCTATATATGGTGTAGTTTTGGAGTAGCTTGGGGACAGATAGTTCATAATCTATTTTGACGTTCATTTTCTTTATTTTAGAGGTTATAAGCCATGAGTGGCTAATTTCTTTATTCAATTCAAGGGATTTAACATTCATGTGTATTTGTGAGACTTGGTCTTAAATGAAATGATTTCTTCTTTAAATATCTATTGTTTCCTGCATATAAGGAGTTAATTCTATTGAATCGTTTGCTAGAAAGGCCTATTAGTGAATTATTTGGTAGGATTAATTGCTATTTCAACTTTATAATCGGTAATTATTGTGAAAGATTGAATGTCAGTAGCAATTAGGTTTTACTGACTATGTTCTAAGTTTTCGATAATAATCTAAAGAAACAATAGGGTTGAATTAAATGATTTATGCTTTTTAAAATGTTGTTCAAGTTTAATACTTCCTATTATTAATGGTTTTATTAGATTGAAAAGGATTGCTTAATACCTGCTCATTTAATAATTAGAGTTAATGAGGGTGCTGGGTTCCAATTAACGATATTAGGGAAGTCATGGAATTTATCATGCTTGTTGATAAGTTTTAGTTAAGTATTCAAAGAGTAATTAACTCATAATTGGTCTGTGATCATTTATGCATTGGATTACAAATCACCTTGAATTGAATGTTCGTTAGATTGAATTCCAACTTAAATTTATTAGTTAATTTTCTTTTGATAACATTAATTGAATTTTCATAAAAACCAAACCCCCTTTTCTCTTTACACAAAATTAAGATTTCAGTCTCTGGGGTTTGACTTGAATTCACCACTTCTATCGTTGAAATTCTATAATTAATTTTTGGTGGAATTGACAAATACCAAATTTTTGGCGCTGTTGTCGGGGGCTAAAGGCTTATTATATTTTGTGTTTTTATTTTGTCAAAACAATTTGTTTACTTTTGTGTAGTGTTATGGTTTTCATGTTTGTGGTGAAAAGTGCGATATTATTTTTCAAAAGGAAAATTTAAGTCATTTGCTTTATGACTAGAAGTTCACAATCTGGTGAAATTCTCTTTGATCCCGAAGAAGAGAAAACAACTAAACATTTGAGGAAATTAGCTAAACAAGCTGATTTGAGTCAAGCTTCATCTGAACGAACGATTATGGATAGTTCAAGAAATTCTCCACGGGAATTAGTTTCAGATTCAGACCTTGAGATTGAAACCATGGCTGCCAGAACTTTAAAGGATTTGGCTACACCTGATTTTAATCAACAACCTTTGTGTATTCAATTTCCTGCTTTAGATGTTGCTTTTGAATTAAAATCTGGTCTAATCCATTTGCTACCAAAGTTTCATGGCCTTTCAGGTGAGGATCCACATAAGCATTTGAAGGAGTTCCATGTGGTGTGTTCTAGCATGAAGCCTCAAGTTTCAGAAGAGCAAATTAAGCTTTGAGCTTTCCCTTTCTCATTGGAAGACACAGCTAAGGATTGGTTATATTACCTTCCTTCAGGATCTATTAAGTCATGGAATGAGATGAAGCGAATGTTTTTAGAGAAGTATTTTCCTGCTTCTCGGGTAGCCAACATAAGAAAAGAAATTTGTGGCATTTGGCAATGCAATGAAGAGAGTTTTATATGAGTATTGGGAGCAGTTTAAAAAGCTTTGTGCAAGCTATCCCCATCATCAAATAAGTGAGCAGCTTTTGATCTAATATTTTTATGGGGGACTTTTACCCATGGAACATAGTATGATAGATGCAGCTAGTGGAGGTGGTTTGGTTGACAAGACACCAGTAGATGCAAGGAGGCTAATTGCTAACATGGCAGCAAACTCCCAGTAATTTGGGATGAGAAGGATCACACATCTAGGAAGGTTCATGAGGTAAGTACATCTAATCTTGAGAAACAAATTTCTGATTTAACTTCTTTAGTGAGATAAATGGCTGTAGGGAACATGCAAACTGTTAAAACATGTGGAATTTGTTTGGTTTTAGGTCATGCTACTGACATGTGTCCTATACTTCAAAAGGATAAATTAGTGCAGTAAGCCAATGCAGTAGGTAATTTTGGGCAGTAACAACACAGGTATGATCCCTATTCTAATTCTATAATCTGGGATGGTGTGTCATGCCCGCTCCCCGACCACGCAGGCCCAAACAGGAGATATCACATTTTGTGCTGGAGGCACGTACCGTCCTGCTTATTAGTGCAGATCTAGTATCAAGAAAAATGATCCAAACCATTTATTGTTTAAATTAAAACATGTTGCGAAATTTTGTAAACCATAACTTACTTTAAACAGTTAAATTATAAAAGTCAAGAAAATTTAAACATTTCAAAGCAATAGTGGTAACCCATCAAACAGTTCTAAAATAGTTTAGGCAATTCCTAGAAAAAACAACAAGAATGACCTTTGAAAATACCATTTAAGAAACGATTAAACCTATTAATATAAAATTTAATATTCCCCTACAATAAAATGAATTCTCAAAAGAAACCATTACCAAATCCAACATTTATAAATCCAAAAATGTCAAAAGTTCAACTCAAAATCAGAGACCAAGTCTATGTGGAACAAAACCAAATCCTTAAAGAGTTCAAGAAATAAAATCAAATGCACATCAATAAATAAGTTCCAAGCCCCACATAGCAAACCAATGCTCTCTTTATTCCAAATCTAACACATGCCATGAGTTTATAGTTTAGACTCACACTCTAGTATGCAGGTAGAAGATATTCTCTCTGAACACAGGTACTCGAGATCCACAGCTGACAAACTTAAACTTACATGAGTTAAAAATATCGCGTTAAGTATAAAACTTAGTGGTCCTTAACAATATGTATATGCATTCACATAGCAAACAAGTATGGTTCATTGAAACCATACACAATATCAATATATATATATATATATATATAGCATTTATCACAATAGTCCATAAAGGCAACTTATTTCACATCTGATCACGTAATATCATTTATAATCAAGACATGCATGGCATAAGAGCATATCACATAATGTAAATATCTATACCATGCGGTAAGTATACATGTTGCCTGCAATAATAGTTTCTCACAGTACGAGTGGATATGTTCACATTTTCACTCAATGTTTCTAGACCAAAAACACATAATCAACTCATATACCAATTTTCTTGCATTATAGAAAATCACTTTAATCAATATATATAAGAGCAAACTCATATAGATGTTTATTCATGTAGCAAGCAATTAAGTAATCTCAAGGATGCTATTCAAAACTTAATATAAGGTATAGATACATTCAAGTATCAATGATCATATTTCTTCATATTCCAAATGTACAGTTCATTAAAATGTTATTAAGACATAAAGGGCATCAGAATGAATTCAAAATATATATTCTACATTAGATATATCCAGAACATATCAATTATTCAGGATACCATCAGAATATGTACCAACAAATGGATGATAGTCTCAACTGTAAATTAGAACATTATTTAGTGTCATTGACAAATCATAATACTGTCAATCTCATTGCCAGATCAGAATATCATTGGAACATACATTCAAATATAGAAATATTTTAGAACACATACTACTATAGTATGATATCAATCACATTCTTTAATCTTTTTAATCATGGGCCTTATTAGTAACTTAGAAGAAACAGAAGTAGAATAGGTATCAAATTCAGAATCAGAATGACATAATAGCCAATAGAACAAATTGAGGCAAAACCCTACAGAATGGTAGCATAAACCTACAGAACGTTGGTGCGAGTCCGCAACTTGAGTGGGACACTCTATGTCCAGCATATGATCGATCATAGCTCAAATCCAGTAATCAGTAGCATGCTCAGTATATTAGTATCAGTATAACCACATTCATACAACTATTCAACCAAGTACATAATAAGGGCCCAGACGTTTAGTTATAGCTCTTTACATTGTATTTGAGTCCAAATCACAGGTAGAATCTCAAAAGTTCAACTATAACACCACAAGCATTCAAAGACATACCTGATCACAACTCGCTCATTAATCATAGAAGCTTAGAAGCTTCATGTAAAGCCAAAACATCCATACTCATACATTTTCACAAGTACTAATAATCCCACACACATAACATATATTGCTCAAGTAGTTCAATTGAGATTGTAACAATGCACAAACATCTTAGTCCAATGTTATTCATGACGTCAAGTAAATAAGCGTACTTGGTGCATAATATTAAGCGTTCCAAAGCATAATACAGAATTGGTAATACCATGTCATAAGCACATGCTCAATTCATAGTAATTCATGGGTCAAGCAAGTCAACATCACAATAACAAAATTGTAGGATAACATCATATAGCAAGTATAGCTCATGCAATCCATAAAAATCAAGTCAAATACACGTAGAAACATGGTTCAACGATCCTAAAACACTAGGGTACATGCTCCCTTCCTGAGCTGATCATACATTTATCTCAAACTAGTACATAGTCAAACGTTGGTTCATTGAATTGTACATTCATACATCATTTAGGCTTAAATCCCCAATTAAGCTTCATCACTCAATTATAATCCCTAATCATCCCAATTTCACTTAATACATTTATATTTACCTAACTAGTTACCATATAACAAAGTATTTCAGCTTATAACATATGAAAGACCAAATAATCCCACCTTAGCAAAGTTCATTCCAACATATAATCATGATACATACCTTATTTATTTCTCTTTAATATTTCTATGAGATTTGAGAAAGAAAACCACATAAAAAATACATTTGGTATGCATTTAGAGTGTTTAGGCATCATTAGAAGGTAAAAAACGCATGGTAGCATAGTGAGAGTCAGAAGAGTCCACAGCCCAGCTGTGTTCTCTGCCATGGCTGCGTTAGCTGGGTGTGTCAGGCTACACGGCCGTGCAATCAGTGCCATGGCTGTGTCAGCAGGCCACGTCTCACAAATCAGAAGACTAGATGGCCTAGGTGTTTTAGGCAACACGACCGTGTAATCAATGTTTTCCAGCTACGAGATTTCACTCTTTTAAAGCCTTTAAATACGCCAAATCAATTCATCCCCATAAGAATCAAAGATTAACAAATAAAACTATATTCAAGCATGCCAAATAAGAGTAAAAGAGCTCAAAGAAACACTAACTTCAATTAATACAACCAAATTCATAAAATCTCCCATAATATGCTCAAGATCACAAAAACACAAACATCAATCAAAGAAATCAAAGTAGGCATATACTTGTAGAGCACTAGCCTCACAATAGCAAACCAAACTTCCTGCAATTACGCCTTCCCTTTGCCCTTATCAACCTTAGAAGGTTCACCCTTCTCTATGGGCATGAAAAGCAAAACAAAACATAGACGTCAACCATTAGGGATTTGAAATCTCTTAATAATAACGACTCTAATAACACAATCAAATTAGAGAACAACATATGGATTGCAAAATAAAAGCTTACCTTGATTACGGAATGCCTTTTGTGATCACAGCCTAATTGCACCTTACTCTTCTAACTTCAATCACTATTCTAATGTTGCTAACTCTCAATTTCATATGATTGTAGGTTCTAATGGTTAAAATCATAAGAATAGAAGAAGATATGTCTTTCTACTTTTTTTCTCTCTCTTGGGTGCGTGTGTGTAATGAGGACGACACTCTCTTTTCAAAAGAGGCTGTCGACCACTCTTTTAACTTTAGGTTAAAACATATATTTTTTTTCTTTTCCTTTTTCCTTTCTTTTTCGAAAAACACAAAATGACCCATAATTAAATAAGCCCACTTATTTTAAAACCCATTTAATAAGATACCCATAATTGAAATACCATTGATACAACTAAAACTATACTTTAACATATAATTCCTCAAATAATAAATGAGTAACAATAATAATCAATAAATCTAATTTGAAAATCATATCCCAATAATTGGATCAAATACCAAATTAATTATTTTATTGCCCAATTCAAATCAATTTACGAAAAATATTTCAAAATCAATTTAACACCATTCTCTCTTTCAATTCCAAATATCTAGGTGCAACTAGAACCGTATCACATTAAATTCCATAACTAGGCTTCCTAAGGCACACCATGCAGTCTCACAATCTCATTAAGATACAATTGTGCATATTGCTCCAAGGTAAAATCAGTCCTCACAGGAAAGAAGTGGGCTGATTTAGTCAATCGGTCAATTGTAACCCAAATAACATATTTCTTCCTTGGAGTCATCGGTAATCTAATCACGAAGTTCATAGCTATTCTATTCCATTTCCACTCAGGTATAGAGATAGGATGCATTAAACCAGATGGACCTAGTGCTTTGCCTTGTTGACATGTTAGGCATTCAGAGACGAACTTTGTGATTTCTCTCTTCATCGCTAGCCACCAAAAATGAATTTTCAGATCTTGATACATTTTATTACTACTAGGATGCATGGCATACGGACTATTATGAGCTTCTTCTATGACGTCCTTCCTCAACTCTAGAATCTTTGATACACAAATCTGATCCCTGAAATATAGACAACCATCTTCTTTGATTACGAAGCCTTTCTTCTTTCCTTCCCGAACCAAACCTTCCCATAAGGAAATTTTATCATCACGCAGTTGGGCTTCTTGAATCTATTGAATAAAGGTAGGCCTGATTCTCATTTTGGCCTTAATAACCCAATCACTAGTCATCGACAAATGAGCATTCATCGCTCATAGAGCTACCAAAGATTTCCTACTAAGCGCATCTGCAACTACATTTGCCTTGCTAAGATGGTAATCAATAGTGAAATCATAGTCCTTGAGTAAGTCAACCCATCTCCGTTGTCGTATATTAAGCTCCCTTTGAGTGAGCAAATATTTAAGACTCTTATTAGTAAAGAGTCTACATTTCTCACCATATAAATAATGCCTCCAGATTATTAATGCGAAAATAATGGCTGCTAACTCTAGGTCGTGAGTAAGATAGTTCTTTTCATGTGGCTTTAACTGCCTTGATGCATAAGCAACTACCTTTCCTTCCTGCATGAGTACACAGCCAAGTCCATTAAGGGAAGCATCATTATAAACATAATATACCTTGCCCGGCTCAGGATGAATTAACACTAGTGCTTCTGTCAGCATCTTCTTTAACTGGTTGAAACTGGATTGACATTTCTCATTCCATTCAAACTTGACATCTTTACTAAGTAACCTTGTCATAGGGGCAGCAATGAGTGAAAACCCCTTAACGAAGCGCCTATAGTATCCCGCTAAGCCTAAAAATCTTATGATTTCTACAACATTTCTAGGTAGCTCCCAGTTAACCATTGCTTCAATCTTCTTAGGATCAACCTTGATACCCTCAGCTGACATAACATGCCCTAGAAAAGCTATCTCCGTCAACTAGAATTCATATTTGCTAAATTTAGCATATAGATATTTTTCCCTTAGAGTTTGCAGTACTGTCCTCAAATGAACATCATGATCGGCTATAGTCCATGAATACACCAATATGTCATCAATGAACACCACCACAAACTGGTCAAGATATGGGTGAAAAACCTTATTCATTAAATTCATGAATATAGCTGGAGCATTAGTCAACCCGAATGGCATCACCAAGAATTCATAATGTCCATATTGAGTTCGAAAGGCAATTTTAGGCACATCTGACTCCTTAACCCTCAACTGATGATATCCAAATCTCAAGTCAATCTTTGAAAAGACATAAGCCCCTCTTAGCTGGTCAAACAAATCGTCAATCCGTGGCAATGAATATTTATTCTTAATTGTCACCTTATTCAGCTATCTGTAGTCGATACAAAGTTGCATAGTTCCTTCCTTCTTCTTAACAAATAGTACTGGGGCACCCCATGGAAGGACATTGGAGTGGATAAAGCCTTTGTCCAATAACTCTTGAATCTACACTTTCAGCTCCTTCAATTCTGTAGGTGCCATACAATAGGGAGCAATAGATATCGGGGCAGTACCTGGAATCTCCTCGATATTGAATTCCACTTCTCTATCTAGAGCTAGCCCTAGTAAATACTTAGGAAACACATCAGCAAAATCTTGAACAGTTGGTACATCCAGCACACTATGAGGTACCTTTTTAGGCTCGAGCACACAAGCTAGGAAAGACTAACACCCTTACTGTATCATCTTGTTAGCAATAGTAGTTGAGATGACATTAGAGAGAAAAACTAGCCTCTCTCCAACAAATACAATTTCCTCTCCTGAAGGTGTGTGAAGGGTAATCCTCTTATGTCTACAATTTACCATCACCCCATGTCTGGATAACCAGTCCATTCCCAAGATGACATTAAATTCCTGAAATTGTAATTCGATCAAGTCCCTGAGGAAAATGTGACCATGAATATTAATTGGACAATCTCTATATACACGGTTGACAATAACACTATGCCCTAAGGGATTTGTAACCTCTATTTTCTGACCTAACGTATCAACATGCAAACCACCCAAATCCCCTAGATGCATAGATAAACAGGAATGGGTAGAACTCGGATCTATCAACTCATGTACAGAGGTACTAAGAATAAAGAACGTACCCACTATCACATCTGGTGCATATTGCTCCTCCCTACCTCTGATGGCATATACTCTAGCTAGAGCTCTAGACTCTGGTCTATCCACTATTTTTGAAGCTCCTCTCTGACCATTGGTACCAGCTACACCTCTACGCTTACTCCAAGGAGCTATATGAGTAGATATAGCAGATTGTTGACTAATCCCAACTACGGTCTTCGGGTAGTCCCGTATTATGTGCTTTGTTGACCCACACCTCAAACAAGCTCTTGTGGTCCTCCAACAAATGCCTGAATGTTTCTTGCCACATGAAACACAAGTTGTTAAGTCACTTCTGCCACCGCCACCTGCGCTAGCCACTGAGGTAGCCTGGGGAGTCTGTCTAGATGGTCGACTTTGACCCTGTCTCTATCCCTGCTTGCGCCCAGATTATGGGGGTCCTCTATGCCTCTTATTAAAGGTCTAAGCTATGGAAGTTTGTCCGATCGGTGCACTGTGAAACCTCTTCTGCTGATTCCTCTGCCTGCGGCTCTCTTATTTATTTCTGATCTCCTCTAGCTCTGAGGCATCAAACACCAATGCTGATAGCTGAGTGTGATGATGGGGAAGCAGACCAAACTCCAACTCATCGTGAGGTCCTTTCCTGAACCATTTATATCTGTCCTCTTCAGCAGGTGTGAGTTCAGAAGCATACTTGCTCAATCTTATGAACTCTCTCTTATACTTTGAGACGATCATTCTTCCATGTTTCAGCTGTAGGAACTCTGCCTTTCTCTATTTGGCAAATAGTGTACCCACATACTTCTTCTTAAACTCTGCCAAAAAGAAATTCCAGGTTCTCTATTCAGCCTGGACTGTCTTCGAAGTGGTAAACCACCAGTGGTAAGCTGCCTCCTTTAGTAGGGAAGTAGCGCAGATCAATCTATCAGTATGGGAACACTGCAATTGCTTTAACACTCTCTCTGTGTTTTTTAGCCAAAATTTAGCAGCACTAGCATCCTCCTCCTTCATGCCCTTGAAATCCTTTGCTCCGTACTTACGCAGTTTATCGATAGGGGGTCGAGGAACAGTTGCTGGGACCATTGGGGCCTGACCTACAACTTGCTTAAGAACATCTGCAAGCTGTTGTAGAAACACATCCTGCCCTTGAGCCACTGGGCCATTAGTAGTAGGTCCTGCACCTTACGCATGCTCATCTACAGAATTCCCAGCCTCAGCACCATTAGGAGGAACATGACTATTAACCTCCTCATCAGTGGCGTGCTAAGAAGCTGAAGACATCATATCAATCCTACAAATCACAAGATCTATATCAGAGTGAGGTTCCATTCCAGACTAAAATAATGGCATGTGCTAGTAGCTGTAATAAGCTCACTTTCAAATCTCAAACCCAATCCCCAAAATGAGTTAAACAAATCAAGTTAAAAAAATAGTCAAACCAAGTAAATTAAACCAGAATCGACTAAACTAGCTACTCTGATACCACTAAATGTCATGCCCCCCCTTCGACCCCGTAGAGCCAGACAGGAGATGTCACATTCTGTGCCGGACGCACGTATCGGCCTACTTATTAGTGCAGATCTAGTATCAAGAAAAATGATCCAAACCATTTATTGTTTAAATTAAAACATGCAGCGAAATTCCATAAACCATAACTTACTTTAAACAGTTAAATTATAAAAGTCAAGAAAATTTAAGCCTTGCAAAGCAATAGTGGTAACCCATTAAACAGTTCTAAAATAGTTTAGGCAATTCCTAGAGAAAACAACAAGAATGTCCTTTGAAAATACCATTTAAGAGATGATTAAAACTATTAATAGAACATTTAATATTCCCCTAAAATTGTCACGACCCAAAATCGTGGGCCGGACTGGCATTAGGACCTAGGTAAGCTTAAGGCCCCCGAGGCCTGTGCTAAGCCTAAACTATAACATTTCATCTTTATTACCATCTGACTCTAAAGATAGTAAGCTCATATTATGACATTATTCAATAAACAGTTAACATCATTTCTGGCCTAGCTTTAATATCACATATATAATTTATGGCTCGGGCCTGTACCCATTTAATAAAAATAGATTTTCATATAAATATTCATTTGTCATAATATGGTCAAACTATTTCTAACATGTTGTTTCCAAAACTTTCAGAAAATTACTCCACAAATTGTTTATAATTACATTATAACTTTTACATAACCAATTACCAGTTTATCATCCTAACTGCTGAACGGAATAAAAATATACTAAATAACTCACACTCAATATATAATCTATATTAACATTTTTAAAAATGGAATAACCACTGAACCTCTGCGGAGAAGAATGCAGAGTCTAAAAAAACCAGCAATACTTTTGTTCCAGAAAAATATTTATAGAAGGGAATTGAGTTTCACTAAGCTCAGTGAATAATAATAAATACTGCAAACCCACACATTCAGGCAATATGCTTCACAATATATATAAAATGGCATACTTCACAAGCTCGTGTCACACATCAGCACCTTCAAATAAATCACATTCAGATATTCACAACATGTGGAAATTGGTCAGTAAAGTCACAAATCCACCTATTGTCCCCCGGCCAATTTTCATTATAATAATATACATATATCAGGGAGCCAATCCCCCATACCTGGCCCACTGACCCATAGTGACACACGTCATCCCAATTTCCACCCAGATATAAAAGCATATTATTTCATATTGTAATTATTCACCAAATATATTCAATACAATAAATGCAACATATGAATATAATCAAGGGCGGAAATTGTATAAATTTATGGAACCAAAATATTATATATCAAAGACTGAGATTATAGAACTGGAATATTATATTTGGAAGATGAAGAATATCAATATTAAAATAGAAATAAGAAATGATTCATGATTATTTTAAATAATATAAAGAGTATATGGTATGCATATGAAATGCATGTATGCAGGATGGTGTGCACTATTTATTATTACTTACAGTGACCGCAAAATAAATTCATGTCTATCCTGGATTCTGATTTGGAGGAGCAATAGAGGAACATGGTTGATCTAAAAGACACATATAGTAGGATAAATACAATAAGATAAACGATTCCTATAATTAAGAAATTAATTAATTAATTTAATAAACCTATCTGTTTATTTTATTTTTCTGACTAAATTTATAATATTATTTCCACAAAAATATAATTGTCCATCTATTTTAATATAATTCAGTTTTCTAAGATAACCATCTTGTATACTAAACAATTATTCAAATAATAATTATAATAAACTCTATAACTATAATAAACCTTTAATACAAAAATCCTCAATTATATATTTCTATTAATTCACTATATAACCTTACTATTTACCAGCAATTAATTTATTCAATTATTTTGTATCTAGTCTAGATATCAATTCAATTTATTTCACCATAAAATATATTTATACTCCAAATTATAATTTAACACCAACAACAATAATAATTTCTCAAATTCTATCATCAAAATATTCACTATAATCTATTTTTCATTTATTCAAACTTCAATAATTAGTCTAACTCCAAAATTATCACATTTAAATAAGTTTCATTTATTTTAACCTTTTAACCAATAATTTCTTTTCTGTAGAATATATCCACATATAAATATTTAAATCCACTAATTATCCGTTAATAATTGTAACTAATTAAAATCTTTAAATATAATTCGTTAGCAATTTTACCAAATATTTATTTTTAATCCGATTTCACTTAAAATCAGTAATTATATAAATACACTTATTTCACTAAAATTTCATTTAACGCCGAAATAATCGTATTAACCTAATTTAATTCATAATTGATCAAATTCTCAAATACCATAATATTTCAATACAATATTTTCAACCTTATAACTGAAATTCATTTTTTTACAATAATTCATTTAATCAACTAGATAATTAGTCCTATTATTTAATATACTTTATTTATTTAAAATCCTTCAATAATAATCACTAATTCTTAATAAACTACTTTTTTCATAATTTCAAAATATTAACAATAACTAATTAAATTTTACCATTCAATTTAATCTACTGGTTTTCAAAATTACTTAAAATCCTATAATCACTTTTTAATTAACTAAATCCCTGATTAATTCATTTTATCCACTTCCACAATTAATCAACTAAGAATATCAAAATCAATAATTAATATCCCATAATCAAATTAATTCCCACAAATAATATTATTCTAAACCAAAATTAATAATTCTCAACCTATAACCTAGTAGTCAATAGACCAGCCAAATTCTAACAATATACCTATAATCAATTAATCAAAATCCTCAATATTACCAAATAATAATTCAAAATCATATAATTAATCAATTATCACAATCATTCAATTTAACCAATTAATTATTAAAATTATCCCTAAAATAATAAAATCCTCCAATATATAACTTCAACCAAATAATCATAAATAATAAAATTAATCAATAAAAAATTCTAAAAAATTAACTAAATATATTTTGGGATTAAAATTAGTACCCAATTAATGACAGTCCCAAAAATTAATTATCCAGAGGTTGAATCGCGTCTGACGGGAGAGGAGGAGACAGTGGTCGGAGTTGTGAGTTGGGCCTGCTACGGAGGAGCAGGCGACGCTGCAGTGGTTGAGCCACTACTGTTGCTCCTGCCGGAATAAGGACACGATAGAAATGAAGGAGGGAGGAGGGACCGGAGCTGTGGCATTGTTGCAAGGATAGAGACAGCGAGTTGCGGTTGCCATCCAAGCCGCGTGCGGAGGAGCTATAGACTATAGCGCTGAGAGGACCGCTGCTGACTTGCGCAAAAGAGAGGAGGTGTTGTTGCGGTGGCCGGAGACGTGCTGTGACAGAGGAAGGGAGGAGAGAGAGAGCTAGAGCAGTGCGGCGAGGTGCAGCGCTTACCTCGGTGGTTGGAGTCGTAGTGAAGAAGAGAGAGTGATGGGGAAAGAAGAGTGATAGAGAGAGAAGGAGACTGCTGTGATGGTGGCGCGGTGAAGCTCGTGGTGGCTGGAGTTACATCAAGAGAGAGAGAGAGAGAGAGATTAAAGAGAAAGAAGGAGAGGAAGAGAAGGTTGGTAGCATGGAGATGAAGAGGAAGGTAAGAAAAATAAATAAAAAAAGATAGAAAAGAGACAAGAAAAGATAAAAAGAATAAAGAAAAAAATTATTGCAAGGATACAAACCGCCCAAAGAAAAAAAAAAACAGCGAAAAATTTATTAATGCACAGTATTTATAAAAATATCTGATTCGGGTTTTATTCGAATTGATTCGGTCCAATTCAATAATTGATATGATATTTAATTGGTTTAATGGTTTTGCAATCGATTTTAGGGCGAATCAAAATGGTTTTCGATTTCAATAAATGTTACGTGACTCAATATTATTGGTTAATAATTTAAAATTAAACATAAATGCAAATGTTTTGAAATAAAAATTTTGGGGCATTACAACAATAAAATGAATTCTAAAAAGAAACCGTTCCGAAATATAGCATTTGTAAATCCAAAAATGTCAAAAGTTCAATCTCAAAATCAGAGACCAAGTCTATGCGGAACAAAACCAAATCCTTAAAGAGTTCAAGAATTAAAATTAAATGTACTAAAATAAATAAGTTCCAAGCCCCACATAGCAAACCAATGCTCTCTTTATTCCAAATCTAACACATGCCATGAGTCTATAGTTTAGACTACACTCTAGTATGGAGGTAGAAGATCTTCTCTCTAAACACTAGTACTCGAGATCCACAACTGAAAAACTTAAACCTACACGAGTTAAAAACATCGCGCTGAGTATAAAACTTAGTGGTACTCAACAATATGTATATGCATTCACATAGCAAACAGGTATGGTTCATTGAAACCATACACAATATCAATACATATATAGCATTTATCACAATAGTCCATAAAGGCAACTTATTTCTCATCTGATTATGCAATATCATTTATAATCAAGACATGCATGGCATAAGAGCATATCACATAATGTAAATATCTATATCATGTGGTAAGTATACATGTTGCCTGCAATAATAGTTTCTCACAGTACGAGTGGATATGTTCACATTTTCACTCCATGTTTCTAGACCAAAAACGCATAATCAACTCATATACCAGTTTACTTGCATTATAGAAAATCACTTCAAGCAATATATATAAGAGCAAACTCATATAGATGTTTATTCACATAGCAAGCAGTTAAGAAATCTCAATGATGTTATTCAAAACTTAATATAAGGTATAGATACATTCATGTATTAATGATCATATTTCTTCATATTCCAAATGTACAGTTCATTAAAACATCATTAAGACATAAACTCCATTAGAATGAATTCAAAATATATATTCTACATTAGATAAATACAGAGTATATCTATTATTCGGGATATCATCAGAATATGTACCAACAAATGGATGATAGTCTCAATTGTAAATTAGAACATTATTTAGTGTCGTTGACAAATGATAATACTGTCAATCTCATTGCCAGATCAAAATATCATTGGAACATATATTCAAATATAGAAATATTTCAGAACTTGTACTACTATAGTATGTTATCGGTCACATTCTTTAATCTTTTTATTTATGGGCCTTATTAGTAACTTAGAAGAAACATAAGCATAATAGGTATCAAATTCAAAATAAGAATGGCATAATAGCCAATAGAACATATTTAGGGAGAAGCCTACAAAACGGTGGCATAAGTCTACAGAACATTGTTGCGCGTCCACCACCTGAGTGGGACACTCTTTGTCCAGCATATGATCATAGCTCAAATCCAGTAATCAGTAGCATGCTCAGTATATCAGTATCAGTATAACCACATTCATACAACTATTCAACCAAGTACATAATAAGGGCCCAAATGTTTAGTTATAGTTCTTTACATTGTATTTGAGTCCAAATCACAGGTAGAATCTCAAAAGTTCAACTATAACACCACAAGCATTCAAAGACATACATGATCACAACCCGCTCATTAATCATAGAAGCTTAGAAGCTTCATGTAAAGCCAAAACATCCATACTCATACATTTTCACAAGTACTAATAATCCCACACACATAACATATATTGCTCAAGTAGTTCAATTGAGATCGTAACAATGCACAAACATCTTAGTCCAATGTTATTCATGATGTCAAGTAAATAAGCGTACCTGGTGCATAATATTAAGCTTTCCAAAGGATAATACCGAATTGGTAATAGCATGTCATAAGCACATGCTCAATTCATAGTAATTCATGGGTCGAGCAAGTCAACATCATAATAACAAAATTGTAGGATAACATCATACACCAAGTATAGCTCATGCAATCCATAAAAATCAAGTCAAACACATGTAGGAACATGCTTCAACGATCCTAAAACACTAGGGTACATGCTCCTATCTTAAGCTGATCATACATTTATCTCAAACTAGTATATAGTCATATGTTGGTTCATTCAATTATATATTCATACATCATTTAGGCTTAAATCCCCAATTAAGCTTCATCACTCAATTATAATTCCTAATCATCCCAATTTCACTTAATACATGTATATTTACCTAACTAGTCACCATATAACAAAGTATTTCAGCTTATAACATATGGAAGACCAAATAATCCCACCTTAGCCAAGTTCATTCCAACATGTAATCATGATACATACCTTATTTGTATCTCTTTAATGTTTCTATGAGATTTGAGAAAGAAAACCACATAAAAAATATATTAGGTATGCATTTAGAATGTTTAGGCATCATTAGAAGGTAAAAAACTCATGGTAGCATAATTGGAGTCATAAGAGTCCATGGCCAGGCCGTGTTCTCTGCGATGGCCGTGTCAGCTAGGTGTGTCAGGCAACACGGCCATGTAATCAGTGCCGTAGCCGTGTTAGCATGTAATGCCCTGACTCTAACAACCAGAGGAATTGTCCGCTTTGGATCAAGCCGAATCCATCCCATACTAGATCGATAAGACCCGCGCGATTTTGTCCCGCACGTGAAATGAGAACTTCCCAGGAGGTCATCGATCTTAGGTTTTCCATCAAGTGAGCACGCTTAACGCATGATTTCTTCCAAGTCTCCAGCCATTCCACCAGAAGGCGCCTCTGATGATTAATTACCCCCATTTCGATATATAATCTGATTCATTCTTGTGTCCCACATTCCACTACCCTAGCTACCCTGCCATCCTAGAAGCTCACCAGGAGCCCTACTCTACCCGCCCTCTTAGGATCGCTTTGCCGGGTCGGGATGTTACAAGCCCACCAACTTTCGCCTAGTTCATCCTCGAACCATATATCTCTACTAGAGGGGGTCAGGCTTTGATACCAAATTGTAACGCCCTGACTCCAACCACCAGAGGAATTGTCTGTTTTGGATCAAGCCAGATTCATCCCATACTGGATCAGTAAGACCTGCACGGTTTTGTCCCGCAGGTGAAATGGGAACTTCCCAAGAGGTCGGCCATCCTAGGATTTCTATCAAGTGAGCACACCTAACCCTAGAGTTCTTCCAACTCTCTAGCCATTCCACCAAAAGGCGCCTTTGATGATTAGTTTTCCCCTTTTTGATATATGATCTAATTCATTCCTGTGTCCCGCATTCCACTACCCTAGCTAGCTTGCCATCCTAAAAGCTCGTCAGGAGCCCTACTCTACTCGCCCTCTTAGGAGCTTTGCAGGGTCAGGATGTCATACAGCAGGCCACGTCTCACAGGTCAAAAGACTACACGGCTTGGGCATGTCACGCAGCATGACTGTGTAATCAGTGTTTTCCAACTACGAGATTTCACTCTTTTAAAGCCTCTAAACATGCCAAATCAATTCATCCCCATAAGAATCAAAGATTAACAAATAAAACTACATTCAAGCATGCCAAATAAGAGTAAAAGAGCTTAAAGAAACACTAACTTCAATCAGTACAACAAAATTCATAAAATCTCCCATAGTATGCTTAAGATCACAAAAACACGAAATCACTCAAAGAAATCAAAGTAGGCATATACTTGTAGAGCACTAACCTCAAACCTCACAATAGCAAACCAAAATTCTTGCAATTATGCCTTCACTTCGCCCTTATCAACCTTAGAATGCTCACCCTTCTCTATGGGCATGAAAAGCAAAATAAAACATTGACATCAACCATTAGGGATTTGGAATCTCTTAAGAATAATGACTCTAATAACACAATCAAATTAGGGAACAACATATGGATTGCAAAATAAAAGCTTACCTTGATTATGAAATGCCTTTTGTGATCACAGCCTAATTGCACCTTACTCTTCTAACTTCAATCACTATTCTAATGTTTCTAACTCTCAATTTCATATGATTGTAGATTCCAATGGTTAAAATCATAGGAATAGAAGAAGATCTGTCTTTCTCCTTTTTTTTTCTCTCCTGTGCATGTGTGTGAAGAGGGCGACACTTTCTTTTCCAAAGAGGGTGTCGACCACTCTTTTAACTTTAGGTTAAAACTTTTTTTTTCTTTTCCTTTTTCCCTTCTTTTTCAAAAAACACAAAATGACCCATAATTAAATAAGCCCACTTATTTTAAAACCCATTTAATAAGATACCCATAATTGAAATACCATTGATACAATTAAAACTATACTCTAACATATAATTCCTCCAATAACAAATGAGTAACAATAATAATCAACAAATCTTATTTGAAAGTCATATGCCAATAATTGGATCAAATACCAAATTAATTATTTTATTGCCCAATTGAAATCAATTTAGGAAAAATATTTCAAAATCAATTTAACACCATTCTCTCTCTCAATTCCAAATATCTAGGTGCAACTAGAACCGTATCACATTAAATTCCATAATTAGGCTTCCTAAGGCACAACTTCCCAATTTGCAATCCAGACACCATTAAATGCATGAATAATCAAACAAATAACATGTAACGCCTGAATTACAATCTAGACAAAATAATTATGAAAAGAACATATTTGAATTGAAATTCATACCAATACCCCAATTTGGTACCAATTAGCAATCCAATAGTCATTATTCATAATTCCAAAAATTGGGGCATTACATGGCGAGCCCATCTGAATTTGAGCTATGGGAGTCAACCAGTGCAAAGTCGATGCCGACAACAAAGAGCACAAGTGAATTAATCGCCTTCCTCTGTTAGTTATATGCCCTATAGTCAATTTGATTTGTTATATTTTGGATATAATATTTCATGTAATAAATATTTGATTATTAATAAAAGAAATTTATTTATCTTTTATATTCTATTGATTGAATCTTGGTAAAAGATAAAGTCGATGAGACAATTTTGCTTTGCAAAATAAATTATAATGTGGTTATAATTATGAGTTTTATATTTGTATTAAAGCAATGTCTCTAAATATTCCTGGTCAATGTTCTCCTCATTATTGGACAATGATTAGAGCTGTTGAGACTGATACATATTATGTTCTTTCCTTAGGAAACCAATTGTTCTCATAAGTTGAGATATGTGTGATATCAAGAACTAATATGTAGGTGCTTGTTATTTAAACAAGTCCACTAAATTGACCTGCATGAGAATTCCATATGAAGAGTTACCTGTGTCTATGGAATACTCAAGTGATGGTTGTGTAAGTGATCCTTTGACTTGAGATTACTAAGTTGTTTTATATAGAATGACTATGTTTTGATTCTTTGTTCACATTATTCATTATATGAATAATTAGCGATGATTAATTGGACATAATAGGAACTATATAAAGATACTTGTGTAATTAAGAGAGGATTCATCACCCTAGGTAAATTAGGGAAATGTTCTAATTATTCTCTGCTAGTATTGATTAAGAAATTCTTGCACAAGGAGGAATGGAATTAGCAAATGAGATTTGAAATTTCATTCAACTGATCAATGGCTAATGTTAAGAGAACTAATATGATTTAGTAAAGCAGACACACTCTATGCCTAATTACTGAATCAGAATATTAATGATGAAGGGATATTAATTGCACTGATAAATCATGCAGTGAATGCTTAAGTCAAACCACTTTGACTTTCTAGATATTTGGGTAGTCTTGACATGTTGCTGGACAATGTACTTAACCTTCAAATATTAATAAGTTCATATTTGTTGCCAACATATTTGGAACCTAGAAGGTCACACACATAAGAATGGATATGAGAAAGTGAAAATGAGAAATCGAATCAAGTATGACTTGATTACAAATAAGTTTTGTAGAATTACGAATAAAATTGTAATTTATACTTGATTAAAATTTTACCTAGATTATTAAGTATTGATTTAATTGATTTATGTCTAAAATTTATTAAGATAAAATTTTACATTAAATAAATCTACTATTTTAATTATGATTTATTTATTTAAAGAGTTAAATAAATAAATATAATTGATTAAATTGAAAATCCTATTAATATATGTATTATGATTTATTTAAATTGTTTAAATAAATAAATAGACACATATATTTAGTTATAATTTATTTATTTAAAAGGTTTAAATAAATAATTATAATTAATTTATTTGTGACCTAGGGTTTTCCTATATAAGGTTTAAGAAACAGTAGAGACTGGGAGTTGAACGTGAGAACAAGAATTGTTGCTCATAGCCATAAAACAAAATTGAGAGGCTACGATAGCTAGCACCATCATACGTTTAATCGCTCAACCCTCTAAAATAGTTTTAGAGTTTTTCGATTGTCCATTCGTGTGGATACTGCTAGAGGTAGGACGTTTGGATGGCTTGTGGTTTGTGACAACCCAACCTTGCAGATCGAAGTTTCAAAGAATCTACAAAAGAGGTATTCTTCTAAACATATTTTATTGCCTTATTCATTTAAACAAATCGCTGTTGGTATAATTAATTTATTTTAATTATATTATTTTGCTGCGCATATTTGATATTGAAACCCAATATCCTCTTCCCAAAATCAAGGTATGTTACTTGATGAGATTATTAAGGCTTTGACTAACAATACACCATAGTTTCAATAGGAAACTAGGAATAGCATTTAGAATATAGAGAAGCAGATTGGTCAGTTAGCTTCATCTGTGAGTAAACTTGAAGCTCACAATTCTGGTAAGCTCCCATCACAAAAAGTGATAAATCCTAGAGAAAATGCGAGTGCTATACTTTTGTGAAGTGGGAGAGAAGTTGATAATCAAGTTGTATGGGAGTAAAAGAAAAAGCAGTAGCAAGGTGCAAAGGATTTTGAGGTTCCTGAAGTTGAGGTAAATTCTAAACTTAATGAGGCTAATAATTATGTTGTTCCTCCTCCATTTCCTACTAGGTTGGCCAAGATAAAGAAAGAAGAACAAGAGCAAGAGATTTTGGAGATGTTCAAGAAAGTAGAGGTTAATATACCTTTACTTGATGCAATCAAACAAATTCCCAAGTATGCTAAATTCCTTAAGGAATTATGTACTACAAAGCGCAAGTTGAGGAATAATGAAAAAGTTAGTGTTGGGGAAAATGTGTTAGTATTCATTCAACGAAAATTACACCCCAAGTGTAAGGATCCAGGTTCGTTTTCTATCCCATGTAGAATAGGTGATTCTAAATTTGAGCGAGCAATGGCAGTTTTAGGAGCATCTATTAATGTTATGTCATATTCAATTTTTAAAACTTTGAATTTGAATACTTTGAAGAAAACCAGTGTTATCATTTAATTGGCTGATTGTTCTAATGTTAACCCTGTGGGTGTAGTTGAGGATGTTTTGGTACAGGTTGGACAGTTAATTTTTTCAGCAGACTTTTATATTTTGGATATGGGGGATAGTGTTCCCATATCAAATTCTGCTTTGATTTTAGTTGGCAGACCTTTCTTAAAAACTACTAAGATTAAAATTGACGTGGATGCTAGCACTTTAACCATGGAGTTTGCTGGGGAAGTTGTTAAATTTAATATTTTTTATGCCATGAAGCATCCTATTAATGATCATTATGTTTTTTCTATTGATGTAATTAATGTATTTATGCAGGATGTCTTTGAGTTATGCAAGGATGATGAGTTAGAAGTGGTGATTAGTTAAGGAATTCATGAAGATAGATTAAGCGTAGAGTTTCAAGATGCAGTAATGACATTGCAGTCATTACCATTAATTCCAAAAAGGTATGGTGTCTCTAAGATTTCCTTACATGATCACACACAATTATTGCCTTCTATTTTAGATGCACTAGTTCTTGAACTCAAACCGTTGCCTGAGCATTTGAAGTATATTTACTTGGGAGACAATGAGACACTTCCAGTTATCATTTCAAGTAAATTAACAAAGATTCAAGAAGAAAAATTGGCACGAATTCTAAGAATGCATAAAGAAGCAATTGGATGGACATTAGCTGACATCAAAGGTATAAGTCCATCGGTGTGTATGCATAGGATTTTATTAGAAGATAATGCTAAACCAAGTAGAGAATCTCAAAGGAGGTTGAACCCACAAATGATGGAAGTTGTGAAGAAGGAAATTTCGAAGCTATTGGATGCGGGGGTGATTTATCCAATTTCAGACAGTAAATGGGTAAGTCCAGTTCAAGTCGTGCCAAAGAAATCAGGTGTCATGGTTGTAGCAAATCAAGATAATGAACTTGTTCCAACAAGGATTCAAAGTGGATGGGGTATGTGCATAGACTACCGCAAGCTAAATTCTTCAACTAGGAAGGACCACTTCCCATTACCATTCATTAATCAGATGCTTGAGCGGTTTGTAGGTAAATTTTAATTCTGATTTCTTGATGGCTTTTTGGGATATAATCAAGTTGTGATAGCACTAGAGGATCAAGAGAAGACTACATTCACTTATCCTTTTGGAACTTTTGCATTTAGAAAAATGCCGTTTGGACTTTGTAATGCACCGCCGACATTTCAGAGATCTATGGTTAGCATATTCTCAGATTTTATTGATAATTGCATTGAGGTGTTCATGGATGATTTTAGTGTGTATGGTGATTCATTTAATACATGTTTAGATAATTTAACTTCTGTTCTTGAGCGATGCATTGAAAAAATCTTGTTTTGAATTACGAAAAGTGTCATTTTATGGTGGAATAAGGAATTATTTTAGGGCATGTTGTTTCTAACAGGGGTATTGAGGTACATAAGTCAAAGGTTGATTTAATTATGAACTTACCTTACCCCACAACTGTGAGGGAATTGTGCTCTTTTCTTAGTCATGCAGTTTTCTATCGAAGGTTTTTATCAAGGATTTTTCCAAGATAGTAGTACCTTTATCTAGGTTATTGCAACAAGATGTTAAATTTGAGTTTGTTGAGGAATTTAAGGAGGCTTTTGACAAGCTAAAGTCAACATTGACATTGCCTCCTATTATTCGGGCTCCCAATTGGTCTATACCATTTGAAATTATGTGCGATGCAAGTAATTATGCAGTGGGGGCTGTTTTAGAGCAACGTGTGGAAAAGCTTTTTCATGTGATTTATTATGCATCAAGGACTTTAAATTCAGCACAGTGCAATTATTCCACAATTGAAAAAGAGTTTTAGGCTATTATTTTTGCTTTAGACAAATTTCGGTCATACTTGCCTAATTCTAAAATGATTGTTTTTTCAGATCATGCAGCTTTAAATTTTCTCTAAGTAAAGAAGGAAGCAAAGCCAAGGTTAATTAGATGGATTCTTCTTTTACAAGAATTTTATCTTCAAATTAAGGATAAGAAAGGTGTTGAGAATTTAGTAGCAGATCATTTGAGCAGGTTAGTAACACAAGAGGATTCAATTCCTTTACAAGAATTATTTCCTGATGAGCAGTTGTTTAAACTACAAGGTATGATCCCTTAGTATGCTAACTTGGTAAATTATTTGGTTACTAAGACTATGCCTTCTAATTTAAGTAGAGGTAAAAAAAAAAATTGAAAAGTGAGTCTAAGTATTATATGTGGGATGAACCATATTTGTGGAGATTTTGTTCTAATCAAATTATTAGGAGATGTGTTCCTGATAATGAGATTAAATCAATTCTTGTTTTTTGTCATGCATTTGCATGTGGTGGCCATTTTGGACCGAAGAGAATAGGTAAGAAGATAGTGGATTGTGGTTTTTATTGGCCTACCATATTTCGCGATGCTTATATTTTCTACAAAAATTGTGAACAATGTCAAAGAATGGGACATATATCTCGTAGGAATGAGATGAGTCAGACACCAATACTTGTATGTGAGATTTTGATGTGTGGGGCATTGATTTTATGGGTCCATTTCCTTCTTCTTTTGGTTTTATTTATATATTACTCATTGTTGATTATGTTTCTAAATGGGTGGAAGCTAAAGCCAGTGGAACTGATGATTCTAAAGCTGTTGTTGATTTTATCAAGTCAAACATTTTTAGCAGATTTTGAATTCCTAGAGCTTTAATCAGTGATAGAGGCACTCATTTTTATAATAGAGCTATGGAGGCATTATAAAAGAAATATGGTGTTTGTCATAAAGTTTCTACAGCTTATCATCCTCAAATAAGTGGGCAGGCTGAGGTATCTAATAGCGAGGTGAAGTCTATGCCAAAGAAGACGGTGAAGTTGAATGGAAAGGACTGGAGCCCTAGACTTGATGATGCTTTGTGGGCATATAGGACAACCTATAAGACACCCATAGGTATGTCCCCTTATAGGTTGGTCTTTGGTAAGATGTGTCACCTTCCTATTGAGATAGAACATAAGGCTTATTGGGCTGTTAGACATTGTAAGTTAGATTTAGATGTTGCTGGTGTGGAAAAAAATTACAATTGTAGGAATTAGAGGAAATTCATCTTAACACTTATGAGAATTCTAGGATCTATAAGGAAAAGACAAAGGCATTTCATGATAAATTAATTTTAAGGAAGCAATTTGTGGTTGGGTAAAAAGTTTTATTATATAATTCTAGATTGAAGTTAATGCATGGTCAGTCATGTTATCATTGGATTGGACCGTTTATTATTACTAATGTGTTTTCTTATGGTGCAGTTGAAATTCAAAGTTTAGGAACTAAGAAGGTGTTCAAAGTTAACGGTCATAGACTCGAGCCATTTTATGAGGGGTTTCAAGAGCATTCATCAGAGGAAATCAAATTGAGTGATCCAATTAGTTGGATTGAATAATTTTTGTTGTGACTTTGTTGAGCTAATTACGATAAATAAAAAGCACTACTTAGGAGGCAACCCATGGTGGCTACCTGCCACAATAAGATTTGTTTTCCTCTTCTTTTTATTTTATTTTCTATCCTATTTTATTTATTTATTAGGGACAATAAATGAACTAAGTGTGGGGAAGGGTAATTAGAGTTCGAAAGTTGAAATATTTAAAGCTAAAATTCATTTTAAATGACTGATTGGGTGGCTAAAATAGGTAGTTTAAGGAATTTTTATCTTGACTTGTACAATCCTTTATGAAATTGAAAGACTTTCTTGATTGTAGCAAAATTAACTTGAGTAACTGATATCTCTTATCCATATAGAATAAGTTTTTGAATTTATTTTTCTCTTTGACATAATTTATGAGGCTCGAGTTAAAAACTGGAGAAATTTTTAAATTGCTTGATTATAACTCATGATCATTGCCTCTAAAATTCTTGTACAAATTGCTTGGCCATAGAAATGAGCACTGTGTGTGTTTACTTTTAAATTTAAGATTATTAAATTGTTTAAAAAAAGAGAGAGAAAAACGAGAAAAAGAAAAAAATAACAACCAATAAAGACTTGAGCAGTTGAGTTACTCCGCTGTCCGGTAATGGATAAAGAGTAGTGTTAGTCTAGCCACTTTAGTTTGTTCCTTTCTTAGTAGCTGGGTACGGGTATCACTAATATACATCCTCGTGCCGAACGGATGATGACAAACTCAGGCATTCAATTAATGCTCAAGCAACTAAATAAAAAGAACTAAAATAAAAAAATCAGCATTTCTATCAAGTAATTTTTCAAGCAATGATTTAATTTATATGGAACTTTAATTGCATGCATCAAATCACAGTGTTCGAGCCTTGTCTTTTATGTTAAAAAGAAGGTAAATTCAATTCTTTATTTTTTATGGATTTCAGATATGTTATTTCAACTTACTTTTGCTTTGTAATTGAGATAGTTTTTCTTAAAATGTTCTTTTGAGGATTGTGAAGAGTTGGATGAATTTTCTTTTTGAGCAGGTTGATAAGTTGAGTCATGCTTGAGGGCAAGCATGGATTAAGTGTGGGGAATGATATATGCATAATTTGTTACTTTTATTCTCAATATTTTTAGTATTTCTAAAATATTTTTAAACTTAATTCACTTGGTTAGATAATTTTTAGCAATTAGACATGATCTTAGTTATATTTGGAACAATATCATTAAATTGAGCAATTTCCAACATTTTTTGTCTTGATCTCTATTTGGGTTTTCTGGAATATTTATAGTTGTAGAACTCCAAATTGGAATCTGTTTCATCCATTAGAAAGATGAAATAGAACTCTACAGTTGTCTAAGAAGGATCAAAATCCAATTCAACCTTCTTGTTGATAAAAAATGGCTCTGAAACTCAAAACATATATGCTGTGTGAAACGCACAGCAGGTTTGGTTGTGGAAGCTATATCTGATGCTTTAAGTATCAAAACAAGTCCAACCTAGGCCCATTTGAATCTTAAAATATGGCCTTACAATTGCTATGAAGACACTTAAGTAAAGCTAGTCATTTTTATATTGTCAAAACGTCATTGAATTGGAGTTTTGAATAAAAATATCTGGTTCAACCTCCTTTAGTGTTTAGGTCATATCTTTTGTTGTGAGTATCCAATTTAGACAAACCTTAGCTCATTAGAAAGGTGAGAAGGAGATATTTGAGTTTGTTGAAGAAGTCAGAATCAAATTCGGAAAGGAAGGAGATAAAAAACTAGAGAGAAGTCAAGAAAAAGAAGATTTTTCTATTTGACTGCTTTCAAAATTCCAAGTAATTAGAGATACTGTTATCTTGGAGAGGCTATATATGGTGTGATTTTTGAGCAGCCATGGCACAGATAGTTCATCATCTCTTTTGAGGTTCAATTTCTTTATTTTAGAGGTTAAGTGGCTAATTTCTTTATTCAATTCAAGGGATTTAACATCCATGTGTATTTGTGAGACTTGGTCTTAAATTAAATGATTTCTTCTTTGAATATCTATTGTTTCTTGCATATAAGGAGTTAATTCTATTGAATCATTTACTAGAAATGCCTATTAGTGAATTATTTGGTAGGATTAAGTGCTATTTCAACTTGATAATCCATAGTTGTGGTGAAAGATTAAATGTTAGTAGCAATTAGGTTCTACTGACTATGTTCTAAGTTTTCGGTAATAATCTAAAGAAAAAATAGGGTTGAATTAAATGATTTATTATTTTTAAATTATTGTTTAAGTTTAATACTTCCTATTCTTAATGCTTTTATTCGATTGAAAAGGATTGCTTAATACCTGCTCATTTAATAATTAGAGTTAATGAGGGTGCTAAGCTGAAATTAACGATATTAGGGAAGTAAGGGAATTTATCATGCTTGATGATAAGTTTTAGTTAAGTATTCAAAGAGTAATTAACTCATAATTGGTCTGTGATCATTTATGCATTGGATTACAAATCACCTTGAGTTGAATGTTTGTTAGATTGAATTCCAACTTAAGTTTATTAGTTAATTTTCTTTTGATAACATTACCTTTTGAATTCACACTTTGAATATCACCCTTAAAATGAGACTTTGGAAACTTAGTTGTAAGAAGATAATAGTATCCTTACTTAGTCTCACTCATATGTACTCAACTTTCTAAATGTTTAGATCAAGGCACCTATGTCTATGTAGGTAATTTCTTATCAAGTCAAGATGCCTATTCATCTAAGGATGCCCATAGAGAGGGGAAATTCAAAGTAGGTTAGGTCAAATAGAGCCTTCTTTGAAAGCTGTCCAAGCACTTGATGAAAGGGGGCACACTAAGCAAGTACAAGAAATTGGCCCTGCTCCACTTTATTAAAAGAAAGGCCACTACTGGAGGTCAAACTAAGGACCTATGGAAGAGCTTGAACCAGATAACAATCCCCAAGCTCCTATTCTTAAAAAATCAGAGTATTTAGCTATTGGACAATCGCCTTTGGTTAACGCAGCCTATAATAAATATCGACTGTAGCTCTCCCTCATGGGGACACAAGACATAACTTTCACTTGTTCAAATAACAAGAAAAGTGAAGAAGGGTCAAGAACAACTATGGCCAGATCTTGGTAGGGAAATGGGGCCTTCTTACCAATTTAGGTCGAGTGTACTTGGGATCAGAAAGGATTAGGCTTATTCTACGCTTTAAAAACTGAGCTGAAGCTCACCTCAAATTGGGAGGAAGAGAACCGACACCTCTTCTAAGCTATGTGAGTGTGGAACATGCTCTCTTCTTGATCTCATTAGCATAGGCCATTGAGTCGACGCCTGCCATACCAACCCTGAAAGGATTAGTCCCTAGATTTCATGTCATTAATGAGTACATCAAGTTCGCACTAGAAAAACCATACTTGTAGAGGAATTCCCGCTTAGGTAGATCTACTTTGGTGATATACCAAAAAGAACTAAATGAGCTTAAAAGTAAGAATGAAAGCTAAGAAAGGTCCCCGAGAAGAGCAGGGCGGATTATTATAGCAAGATGCAAAAAGTGGTGCAAGTTCGCTTCGCGCAGCTTTAGTACTTCAATAGGGGACCGACCCTTATTTATTAATTGAATTGAATCTTTCCATAGTAGTTTCACAAAATGATCTTTTTTTGAAACTCTGGGGCGAGTAGACAAAGGTGGTCTGGTTCCTACTTCACAGATTTTGAAGGGAAGTTGACTCTTAGTAGCCCTTTGTGGGAACCAGGTAGTAAATATATATTTAGCTGACCAATCCCCCCGTTAAAAAATAAAACCATAGCGTCCAAAGGCAGAATTTCTTTTCCCTTAATTTGCCTTCATTGAACGATGCTTGACTTGACTCTTTAGAAAACATAAAACATTAGGTTATTCAACATTGATCGAAAAACCCCTGAGATATAAGAATAAGAAAGAAGGATTTCATACCTAACCTAATAAAGACCTTGGCTAACATAACATGGGAGGAGCAAAAGCTTTGTCCTTATGGAAATGGCCTTGCTTACTTTCGCCGCAAGGGCACATTCAAAAGTCTCGATAGGTCCCGCCTAACTGGAACCACTCAACAGGGAAAAAGGCAACCAAAGCAAAAATCCCCTGTCCACTTTTGCCCTTCTGGAGAAACCATGGGAATAGCTCTTAAGGAAGAAAGCCTATACGCTGTATTAAGTAAGATAACCTTTAGTGGAAGATACTTTGTACCTTTCTTCAAGTCAGTCTTGGTAGTCCGTGGTCAGAGTAAGCATCATTTCAATGAAAAGCTCTTAGTGCTCTTGCTTTATCATAATAGGAATGAATAGTCAAAAGGGGACAGAAAGGCCTTTTCCTACACCAAGTTGTCTGGCATGGCATCAATAAGAAAACACCTTTTTAAAAAGTCTTATAAGTCTCTGAGGAAAGTTGGAAAGTCTTTCAAATAATCCAGTTACCTATAATAATGATTAAGGGGTGGCCTTATAAAAACTTCTTTACTTTAAGACTAGGACTCGACTGGGGGAGCTGTAGGATGTCCATTCTTTGATCTAAAAATGTGCTACTTAATCTCGGGATGGCCTAAATACCCTTTTCTTGTATACCTCCTATTCTTCATATTCGGATTAATTCAAATAGCCTCTGCATCAATAGAGAAGTGCTAACCATGCTAAGACTGTTTACATTGTAAAGTCATTTCACTGATTACTAGCCATAAATCCTTTGCATCCTATCTTTATGAAAAAGCAGATTTGCCAACTTCTTCTTAAAGAAGAATAGAAGATTCTTTCTAAATAGGGGTTTCTCAATCAGTAAGCCCTAATAGCAATAGGACTATTTATCCTTCGTACCCAATACCCCTAATATAGGTTACTTCACTAATACATACAATAGATAGTCTTGAAAGATAGCTTAAAGTACTAGTAGATTATCTTCCATGGAGGTAGCTTCTTGCTTGCAACGTACTTATGCTAAGGGCTACGCGTTTAATGGCCCCTTTTATGTACGGATCTCATAATTACCTAGTGGGCTAGCTTCACACACTTGATTATGGTATGAGCCTCATCGCAATTCGTAGATAAACGTTATTCTAGACTACCTCTTATTATAGGAGCGAAGTGATAAAATAGGAAGACTTGTATTAAGGGGCTACCTTCTTCAAGCTCCGCTTGTTGCTTTTCATTAGGAGTGCTTGTTGCTCGCTTGCTGTCTACTAAACGAGCCTTCATTGCCTGCCCAAACCCAACACGGATGGCACTCTAAAAGAGAGACTGAAATCATCATGGTCTCGCCTTCATTCAAGTGAAGCCTAGGAAAAAAGAAAATGAATTACCCCAGACCATTAGACCGAGAAAGATTCCATCTTAGCTAACCCTTCCACTCCTATAGTGCCGTAGTTAACTCCTGTGTGCATTATAAGATATACAGTGCATCTTCCTCTTTTTCCTATTATTTTTTTATGCGAAGAATAGCATAGTTTCATACCTAAGGAATGAGACATTCATTGAAGCAGCAAAGGGAAATGAGCTTTGTCAGAGAATTGTTGAACGAGTGAGACGAACTACCATATAGGAAAGGATTTCATCTAGCCCTAGATGCGGTAACTTCTTGAAAAGCGGATTGATGGAGCTCTTGGCATTACTTTGTTTTTCTCTCTTTTCTTATTAGGGAGTTCGAAAATATAGTGGGTGGGGTGGGGCTTATTATTAACATCCAATCCCATGCTAATAAGAAAACAAGCGATTGCTAGTCAGCTTTCATTTTTTTTTTTTCAATAGATCCGTACGAAAAAGGGGCCATTACATGTATAGCCCTTAGCACAAGTACATTGCTGTGAATACTCAATTTTTTAGGCTCAAAAAGCCTATTTTCCCGGACTGCAAACAGCCCGGCCGGACCAAAGGCCATTTTGGAAATTCACCGAAAGCATGCCAATATGGTACTTGAAATGTCCGAAAAATTATGAGGAT
>CANUEP010019731.1:0-22113 GCA_947857235.1 Jatropha podagrica
TAGTCTTAGTCTGGGCTATGGCAGAACTTGTTAGAAATCCTAGTGTAATGAGAAAAGCACAAGAAGAAATCAGAACTCTTCTTGGAGACAAAACAAAAGTATCTGAAAGTGACATTGACAAGCTTGAATACCTAAAGATGGTGTTGAAGGAAACAATGAGATTGCACCCACCAGGAACACTGCTAATACCAAGAGAAACCATGTCACAATTCAGCATTAATGGCTATGAAATTCATCCCAGAACTCGAATCCAGGTCAATGTTTGGGCGATAGGAAGAGATCCTAAAACATGGAAAAATCCTGAAGAATTCTTTCCAGAAAGATTTATAGACAATGCCATTGATTTTAGAGGGCAGAATTATGAATTGTTACCATTTGGGGGTGGTAGGAGAGGCTGTCCTGGTGTCACAATGGGATTGGCTTTGGTGGAGCTTGCACTTGCAAACCTTTTGTTTTGTTTTGACTGGAAGTTGCCTAACAATATGAAGGAGGCAGAGATTAACATGGAGGAGGTATCTGGTCTTACCACTTATAAGAAAGAAGCTTTAATGCTTGTACCAATTAAATATCAACTCATTTAGATCAAACAATATATATATGTCTTGAGTATTGCAGTGGTCCTTTTTACTTATATTTTATATTACGTCAGAAATACAATTAATAAATAATTTATTTTATTTGGAAAATGAGTTTATAATAATAGAATTTCTTTTGTATTGAAAAAAAAAAAAAATGTGTTCGGATCGACTAGGCATTGACTTTTCTCGTGGGCGTTTTCCAAGTGGAAATGCCTCCTTCAATCCTTCTCCTTGTCTGAGTTATGACTCTAGCGGTATTGCTTTTATCCCGAACAAATTATGCATAATAAATTCCTGTTTTAATTTAAAAACACATTTGAGGAAGTATAAAATTTGAATTAAGAGCTAAATATGATTGTCTCGTTAGATGAACTATTTAAAAAAAAATATTATATTGCTCTGAAAATATTTCCAAGTGAATAAATAGATTTAAAAGGTTAAATATTTGATTGATTGAAATTAAAAAAAAATTGCTACGTAATAATTTCTTTTTATTCATTATCTGAAAACTTTGTGAAGAACATGGTTATGTTTATAATTAACCAACATAATTCAATAAATTAGGCTAATAAATTTTTTGTATATATATTTTTATGTTCTATTTTTTTTTATAAATAGATAAAAGATGAAGAAACTATATATATTTTCATATAAATTTAGTTTACAATTATTTGGCTATAAAAATTATAATTATATAGGCTTTTAACTTCCAAACGAAAAATTAATTCTCAAACTTAATATTTTATATAATTTATCAATGAAAATCAGACATAAAAAATAACCGTATTACAAGAAAAAGAAGAAAAGTTTGAATTCAAAAAAAAAAAAAAAAAGCTTTCATCCAACCTAGAGATTAGTGAACCGTGTAATTGGCCATAGTTTATAACGGCAAGAGTTGGATCCATAAAGAAACAACACAATTAAGCAGTTAAAAGCATATATAACAGGAAAAGACAGAATTGGTAAAGAAACTCAGATCACAGTTCTCGTGAGCAGTGATTTTTAGTTTCATTTTAGTATATATATATAATAATATCATTTTCTAGTCTTTATTATTATTATTATTATTATTATTATTATTAATCTTTTGAGAATCGGATTGGTGACTGAATTGATTTTGGTAATGGTTCAATGAATTGGATGATTTGAGTAGATTAAATATGATTTAATCAAATTTTTATATATAATATTTATTTTTATATATTATATTTTAAATATATTTTTCTAAATACAATTAAAAATATAGGTTTTAGAAATATTAAATAAATTTAAAAAAAATAACAAATGATTAAATTTAACTTTGAACAAAAAAATTAATTATTAAAAAAAATTGACAACCCCTGCAAGTTAATTTGTATTATATATATATATATATGAGAATTTAAAATTTTCATTTATCTAATAAAAATAATAAATTACAGATTTTGAAAGAAGAAAAAAAAAAAAAGAATGGCATGCTTATACATTTAAATTTTTGGACGTAAATGTAACTTCTATATTTGAACAAGGGTAAAAGTATTAAATAATGTATTTTAAGGACAAGTTTATGTTTGTCCGTAATCTACTGTTGAACTAACAGCTTTTTTGGCCTGGAAAGAGTTACGTGCATTATTAACAATAATACATTTTGCAGCGGGTTTATGATATAAATGAACTCTTAAATTTGAATTGAAAAAGTGTCCTCAAACGGTCAAATTCCCTTTAGTCTCTCTATTTTTCTTCAATATAGACAAGGCTAAATCATTAAAAATACTTCAAACTTTACCGGTAGTTTTAGTTGTACCCTAAATCAAATTTTCTTCTTCTAATACTCTAAATTTTAATTTTAATTATAATAGCACCCTAATTTAAATTGTATTAAATTTAATGAATAAAATATTAATGAATAAAATTTCAATTTTTGCCAATTAAGCAGGTCTTTTGCTATTATTATCTAAAGTTCTTCATTTTTTTTAATGTTTTGAATCGAACCATAATAAATTAACAGTTCTGTTCTCACTGATTATTTCACTCCTGATTTTATTATCTAAACCATAATCCGATTCTCGGATGAACCGATCAAATTGGTCAGTCCAGTCCAATTTTCAGAACTATGATTATGATTATGATTATTATTTTTGTTAGTGGGGATATCTAATTTTTTTAAGGTCAATTTCCTTTTCAATATCTTTTTTCTAATTCTGTTTCTCCTACTTTACCAACTATTCCTATCATAAGCTTTTCCCATTTCCTCTACTACTATACCATCCTCTTATATTTCTCCTTTTGCTATTAATGACATTGTTCTTGCATTTTTTTTATACACTTCATGCATCCACCACATTACCGCATTCTTTTATTATTCCCTCTGTTATTTAGCAACCTCTAAGAAGAAGTACTAGAATTGTGTAAAAGTCTGTTTGGTTTCCAGATTTTGTAAATGCTACTATCTCTTATGCTTCTACATCTGCTCCTTTTTCAGCTACACTAGGTATTTTTTCACCTCAGCATTTTGCTTTTTTTTTTTTTCTTTCTAAAATTGATAAAATTCCTAAACACACTACCTATATTCAAGATTCTAAAGATCTTCATTGGATCCGAGCTATGACAGAAGAATTAAATGTTTTAGTCCTTAATGGTACATGGATTCGTACTAGTCTTCCTAAGGGTAAAAAAGCCATAAGTTCAAAATGGGTTTATGAGGTTAAATATAAACCTAGTGGTGATGTTGATAGGTATAAGGCTAGGCTAGTTGCAAAAGGGTACAACCAGATTGAGGGTATTGACTTCGAAGAAAGATTCTCTCCTGTGGAGAAATAGCTAGTGTTAGAATTTTTTTTTTTTAACTGTTGCAACAGCTAATAATTGAACTTTGTGTCAATTAGAGATAAAAAATGCCTTCTTACATGGTTTTTTCGAAGAAGAAATCTATATGACTCCCTGCAAGTTATTTCAAAGCTTTATTGAGACAAGTTTTCTTTCTTAAAAGTCCCTTTTTGGCCTTAAACTAGCTTCTCGCCAGTGCAATGTTGAGTTACTATATTCTTAATTACAAAGATGAATTTTATGCAATCCACTCATAATCATTGAGTATTCATTAGAGATATTTTTTGTTCTTTTCTAGTTCTTGTGTATGTTGATGATGTTATCATCATCGGGAACAATTCGAATGATATCTCTCTTGTCAAACAAGCTCTAGATAAGTAATTTACTATCAAAGACCTTGGATTTGCTAAGTATGTTTTAGGGATTGAAATAGCCAAGTCTTCTTATGGTACTCTACTCAATTGGAGGAAGTTTATTACTGATTTTACAATAGAGACTCCTTTGAAGGATGCTAAACCTGCGTCTTTAACTTTCTCTGAAGGTTTTAAAATTACTGTTGATGATGTTGAGCTTTTAACAGAACCTAATCAATTTCGGAGGCTTATGGGCAAGCTTTTATATGTCACATGCCTGATATCAGTTTTTCTATCTAATGCCTTAGTCAATTTATAGTTGCTCCTCATCAGCGTCATATGCTAGCTGCTTAAAGGTTATGAGATACCTGTCTAGTTGCTGTTCCAAAGAGATTATTTTCTCCTATTAATTCTGATGAGGGTTCAAGCATATTGTGATGTTGATTGGGCTACATGTCCTATCACTCGAAAGTCTTTAACTGGTTATTGTGTTTTGCTTGGGGTTTCTTGGAAATCTAAAAAGAAAAATATTGTTTCTAAATCTTCTATGGCTGAATATAGAAGCATGGCTTCTAATATTTGTGAGTTATTTTGGGTATCATATATTTTGAAATATCTTCATGTTTCTCTTGATTACTCTATTCTTTTATATTGTGACAATAAAGTTGTTCTTCATATAGCCGCTAATTCGGTGTTTCATGAACAAATAAAGCATATTAATATTGATTATCACCTAGTTATTTATGTAAGCAGGGGTTTCTTCAGTTGTAGTATGTTCCTTTACACCTGCAGCTTGTTAATGTCTTCACCAAGCCTTTCAACAGTGTTCTCCATCTAGATCTTTTATTCAAGTTGGGGTTGCTTCATTTGCATCCTCGAACTTGAGGGAGGGATGAAGACTATACTATAGCTTAGTTATTTATATAATTTAATAATTAATAATGGAAATTTTGTAACTTTACTGTTTAGTTTTATACATCTGTATATAGGCTTTATTTTGTAACTGTAGATTGACTTTTGCTCATTAATCAAGAACATAATATTTTTCATCTTCATTTTTTCCTTTATTCTCTCTACTTTGTTCAAGGACAAGGCATAATTTCCAGCTTATAATTGTCCCAATCTTTTTCCTTCACTGTCTAATAATGATTAACATGCATATAGTTTTATATTTAATTTTTATTATTTTAGTTGTGTTTTGAATTACTTTAATTAATAAATTAGTCTCATTATTAGTAGATTCCTTTATTTTTTATTTTACCATGAGTTGAACTAATTTTTAATGTTTTAGGTGAAGAAATTAAAAGAAATAAGTTTTGTTTCATAAATCCACGTCAGTTTTAATTTATACTCTTAAAATAGCCTTGAGAATGATCATTCATAGTGTCATTTGAAAATTTATATTCTTAAAATAGCCTTGAGAAAAATCATTCGGTATGTTATTTGGGAGCATCAAATCAACTTTTTGCATAGCTGTTAATGTCTTTCATTGTAGTACCTTTTGCTCACAAGTTGATTGCACTTATTACTTTTTTTTATTAGGTGGTGGAAAGAGGAGTAACTTTAAAGTGAAGCTTTGGACTCCATAAATAGAAAAAGAAAGTAAAGATGTGAACAATTAATTTTTACTTTAGTTTCTTCTCTCCAAACACATAGATGCATACCTCTAAAGACACCACCACATATTAACCAATCCAAGAGACAACGAGCATTTGTCAAAGAAAAGTGGGTGAGCTTGCAAAACTAATAAGGAGAGGAAGACAATAGCTGAATCACTAGGCTCGGGAATTGAGATCATGGACAATAGCAAGAAAGAAAAAAAAAATCCAAGTATAACTTGAATCTCATACATTATTTTCTCTATTTTTATTGAAATATTATTATGAACGTTGTATTAATTTTCATGCAAGGCTAAACTCTAAATCTAGTTGTAGGAACTATTTCTTAGATTAATGTGTCCAATAATGGTTTGATTTATTTTTGTTATGTCTAAGGGATTCTGATTTAATATGTTTAATCTTAATGCATCCGGATATGTTAGGCCCCATATTTACATGATTTTAAGACTAACTTGTATGATTGGAAGATTGAATTGTTAGTTGGACCGCACATGTTAAACTTAGAAAAATAAATCTGGGGATAGACTAGTTTTGTTCGATGATCAAAGGAGTAATACCAACTTATTGGGTTTTAAAGGGATAATTATAAATTTAGTGTTTGAACTTTGTAAAATATTCTATTTTGGTGTCTCAAAGGAAAATGTTCGTAATGAAGTGTTCGAACCCATTAAAAATTTTCAATCACATGTTGCCTACTTATGTGACATGCCGGAATTCCACTTAAGATTTTTAGTATTATGCCACGTTGGATAAATTGCTGACATGTTAAAAATTGCTGATGTGTCAAGCGTTGATGTGGCAATCTTGATGGACATTAACCGGACATAACTAAAAGACACTACTTTAAAGAGCTTTTTCAATAATGCGACATCATTTATGTCTCCTTTGACGATGAAAACTTCATAGCATTCAAGAAGTGCTTGGCGAGCTAATTTCAAAGATAGATTATAATAATAGTTGAAATTAGCCCCAGAAAGTCATCGCTGTGGCATTTCAAAGCTACAGAGATGTGTGTACTGTGCCCCAATAAACCCAGCTCCGCTAATAACTAGTACAGAAAATCCATTTTGAGAACAAATTCTAGCAGACAATCGCACCCATTTTTTCCAGTTGAAGCCACCCAAAGAGGTTCGAAGAGAGCGACGGGATGGATCGGAGGGCAGAGGATTGGTAGATGAAGAAAAAGGAGATCGATAAAAGCAAAAAAAATGACACCAATAAGGACTAAAGACCAAAATATGAGTTTAGCTAAAGATGAATGCCACCTAACTTGACTATATGGGTATGAATATTTTTCCATCTTGAATTTGCCCAGCGTTGATAGAAAGGTGAGACATTTGCTTCATCTGGGACATTCTTGAATGAAAATGTGGGAAAAATCTCTAATCTTTTAAAGCTTTATTTTATTGATTTGAAAGGTTAGGGTTAGGGCTTTAACAGCGATTGCAGTCTACAGATGGTGGTGGTGGTAAGGAAGATGATAAGGAAAGATGGGATGTTGGATTTCTTGCTTCTTAGCTGTTATTTCATGTTGTGGGGGTCTAGCATGTGGGTATAAGACTCTAAATTAGGAATCTTCTTTTTATTTTTTTTACTCTAGTTTCATGGAGAGAAAGGTTGGTTGTGGTTTCTGTTTTGGGTCTTAACTTATTAAGATTACCACGTCATCGCTTGACACGTCAGTAATTTTTAATATGTCAGCAATTTATCCAACGTGTCATGATAACATAAATCTTAAGTGGAATTTCCGTATGCCAAATAAGTAGACGACACTTGATTGAAAATTTTTAATGGGTTCAAATACTTGATTGAAAACGTTTTCCGTCGAGACATCAAAATAGAATATTTTACAAAGTTCAGACACTAAATTTATAAGTATCTCAATTTTAAACAATGTAGTACAACGAAAGTAGATACCATTTCGATTCTAACATGTCCATTTAACCTTAGAAGAGAAACTTGGATATTTTAGGTTAGTCCTCCTTCAAGAACACATTTAAATCATTAAATTAACCATTCGCGGTACACATTAAGCTAATAAATATCTCATAGCTAGATTATCTTGACATTTTGATTATTTAAACCCTTAAAAATTATTAGTTTAATTCACTTGTTTTAATTTATATTCATTTAAATTTTATTGTATTTTATTTATTGCTTGCCAAAATATTTACAGTTATCCTGATAATTGTTAAACATAAAAATTAAAAATTTATTCCCCAATCTCTGTAGATTCAATAACCTTTTTCTCTATATTATTTATACCACATGTGCACTTGCAGAATACACATTCATAACCATCACTGTCCATAGTGGAAATAAATCCGTTAAGTAGCAATGCGTCAACGAAGGAAGTTTGAATATTTTGTTTTATTTGCAAATGAATTTACACTTATAAATGAATTTAAAATGTAGAATTTATAATTGATTTATAATGAATTTTTCATATTTGGTTATTTTTAACCAAATTTTGTCTCATTTTTTACACTAACAAAAAATTGAAATTACTCAAAATTATAAATCAAACTGGAGTGATTAACTCAAATCGATTTTTCAATTAAAAACGTTGGAGGCTAACCATCCATTATTGATTAGATAGGTAAGAGAAACAGAAGGATTTCCATTCCAAACAGTGGCGGAACCAGGACCTGAAAGTTAAAAACATTCACATATAAATTATAATTATAATTTATAAATATATTATCCACTCCCTAGAAAACTTTTCAAGTCAAGAAGTGCATGTGCATCGGTATATGTATATGTCTTCACCCGAGTGATGCTTCTTGTCATTACCTTGTGCTCGACTATTATAAAGGAAAGAATTTGTCATTGTGAGCATGGGTTTTAGCCTCAAGACTGTCATCCTTCTGTCATAAGAAGCAAGTTTCGTAAGAGACAGAGCTGCTTTTCATATAATGAAGCATGGGATTCTTCTGTCTGCTCCTCTCAAGTAGAAATTTCACATGTGTGCCAGCTTGGAATGAAATGGACTATTTGGCACTTCTCTCCCTTGTCAGGGAACTTTTTTTTTTTCTTTTTTTATTTCTGGAGTTTCAGTTAATGCTTTTTTTTTTTTTTAATATATAGTAATTTAAGATCGACATTTTTTATTGTATATTGGATTTGTGATTAAAGTAGCATGATCATGCTTGTTATATTGTTCGGAATTATTGACGCCTAGTAAACAATTATTCTACAGCTAGGAAATTAGAGACTCGACTGAAAAGAAAAAAAAGAAGAACACTTTCAAACTCATTCAATAAACCTAGCTAGGTGAGCTCAAATTTGCTTATTCGAGCAAATAAAGATACATTTTTTTTTTTTAATATAAATGATGTTGGAGCATATAAGCCGCTTATACTGCATGTGCAAGCTCCACCATAGCCATTCCCATGGTGATATCAGGACAGCCTCTCCTACCACCACCAAATGGTATAAATTCATAATGTTGCCCTCTAAAAGCAATGGAATTATCAATAAATCTTTCTGGAAAGGATTCTTCAGGATTTTCCCATGTTTTTGGATCTCTTCCTATTGCCCAAACATTGATCTGGATTCGAGTTGTAGGACGAATTTCATAGTCAACAATGTTAAATTAATTGTCAATTTCCGTTGCTAAATTTTCGTTTTTATTTGGCAATTTTCTTTCAGTGAACTGTGTCGTGTCATGGCTTCTCTTGGAATTAATAGTGGTCCCGGTGAGTGCAATCTTAATGTTTCCTTCAACACCATCTTTAGATATTAAAAATTGTCAATATCACTTTCAGAAACTTTTCTTTTGTCCCCAATGACGGTTCTGATTTCTTCTTGTGCTTTTCTAAGAACTCCAGGGTTTCTAACAAGTTCTACCATAGCCCAGACTAAGATTAATGCTCCAGTGTCCACTCCAGATATAAAATTCAGTGTGAGGAGTTGTTCAACAGAGTTGTAACTTTTTAAGAAAAACATAAATTGTCAATGCAAAAGTCAACTGTGTGATAAAGGGCTGAGCTCCATTGGGGCCCAAGGGGGGCCGTGGCAGTCAGAAAACAAATTTTTTTTTTAAAAAAGTTTTCTTATAAAAATTACATTTTAATCTTTTAAAATATAAAATATTATATTTGGCCCCTAAAAAGTTAAAAACAATTTCATTTGGCTCCTCCAAAATAATTGTCGTAACTTCTCCCTCCTTTGTGAATATTAAGAATTTTATTGTAATATTTCACTAAGTTGAGTCAGAACTTAATATATGCACTATTAATTCAAACTAAGAAACAAAAAAATAAAATAAAATAAACAATAAAGAGACGGAGATTGAAGTCTCGTTTTGGTTCACAAATAGAATAATTATTCCATAGTTTTGATTCAAATTTAAACATAAAATAACTATTTTATAGAATAGCAAATTTGGAATATTATATAATATGTAACAAATATTTTTTAAATTTATAAAGCACAAAAAACTTTATAAAAAATGAAGAATAAGAATATCTATTCCATTTCAAGCTAATATATTTCACGAATCAAACAAAATTTTTAAGGATAAATAGGAACATTACCATGAGAATTGCTTTGATATGATTTCGAGAGAACCAGAATGAGTTTGATCTCTATCCAAATCCAACAAGACATCAATGAAATCTTCATGTCCAGGATCTTCTTTTCCCTTTTGGATATGATCATCGATAATCTTTTGATAGAATTCATCAAATTCTCTAAAGTTTTTTTCAAGCCTTGCATGGAGACCTATAAGCCTATCAACAATCCAGCCCACTTAAGGAAAAAAGTCAGCAGCCGAGCAAGGTCTACTACAACTATTGAGGTCATTTGTTTTGATAAGCTCTTTTGCAGCTTCTGCAGAGGAGATAATATCTGCAGGAACTTGACCAAAATGGAGAAGCATGACAAGACCATATTTCTTGGATAGTTGCCCTAAAGAGTAATGAGGTAAGGTCCCAAGTTGGTGTAAATTACCTATTATTGGAAGACCAGGAGGACCTGGTGGAAGGTGTGCTTGCTATTTAGTTTCTTTTTCAAAAGAAAAATAAAGGGGAAGAGGTAACCACATATGTAGAGGTAGATAAGCCATTACTTGTCTGAATGTTTCGATGTTCAAATGAAAACAAGAAAAAGAAAAGGTGGACGTGGAAGATAATATCTTAGAAGAAGAGGAGGCAACCACAAATTAATAACCACTGTTAACGAACTGATATGCAAATTTTAAACTATTTAAAGCCGATATTATTTAAAATACATTTTTCATTAATAAATGAGTAAGGTACCTATATGTGTCTACAATAGATACCTTTTATTATAATGAGCAAAGAGCAGTAGGTATCCAAACTCCATTACGCGTGCCCTACTCGTATCTATTGCGGATAGCAATTTCACGGCTCGCATATATATAAAATCCATTTATAACTATACTTCTCTCGTTAACCAGATCGGAGCGGGGTGCTATCATAAAATACCCGTAACTTCCATAGCTAGTTGTATATTAATATAAAAATGTAATATTAATATCTTAGAAGAAGAGCTGGCATATTTATAGGTATATAAGCCATTACTTGTCTGAATGTTTCCCTCTTTTTCGATGTTCAAGTGAAAACAAGAAAAGGAAAAGGTGGAAATGGAAGATAATATCTTAGAAGAAGAGGAACCACAAATTAATAACCATTATTAATACTAATGCGCAGGGAGAGGGTTAGGGACGGGGCCGCCCATAGCTCAACAAAATTTAGGATCTTCTATCGCATCATCCATAAAGTAGACCAAAAATATAATGTCTCGTATGTTTTTTTGTTAAATCCACGCAGCAAAAGTAGAAAGCATTTTTGTTAACCACATTAATATTTAATTTCTCTCACTAAATAAATGAACAGAAAAACAATTTTAAAATCCTCATAGCTTCCTAATTTCCTCTATACACACCCCATGCAACTCAAATGAATATCTTTCAGTGCACGAACCGCGCGGGAATTTCGGAGATCTGGGAGTTCCAACTGATGATATTCATGGCTTTTAGATGTCCGTCATCTGAGATCAGATATAATTTTGTTTATTACATAAGGTGATACCATAGGGTTGCTAGAAGCTGAACCCTTTGTTGAAGAAGAAACAATAGTTGCATTGCTTATTTGATGTAATTAGAGACTCGTGGGCAGAGAATTCCGATGGCTGTGTTGAAAATGGTAAGAGACAATTGTCCCACGTCAGAAAAAGGAGAAACAAAAGGGACATATAAATTTAGTGGTGAAAAAAGTTAAGTTAGCTTAGACCTTTTAATTAAGAATACCAGTCATTTTAAGTCAAAAGAAAAGCACAACACTCCACAGCCCAAATTCTAATATGTTATTAGAGCTCAAAAACGCCTTAACCGACCCAAATTATAGGACCAGGGGAGGAATCTAGCTCAAAGAAAACTACTGACCTATGAGGTTCAAGGTTCAACGAGTACAAGCCCAAAGAAAAGCTCAACACTCTACAACCAACCAAGTAAGCTGTAAATGAGCGGAGCCGAGCAGAGCCAAGCTTTGGTGAGCTCAAGTTCGGCTTGATAAAGATATACTCAAGCTCATTTTAAACTCAAAATCTATTAACAAAAATGGCATCGTTTTAATTTGGATTTTCATTGATTTTGGCCTATTGAGCTAGTTCGAGAGCTCGGCTTAATAAAACTGGCTCGCAAACTAATGATCCAAGCTCGAGCTCTACTCGCTTATTAAATGAGCTCGATAGCTTGATTCGAGCAAGCTCTTATGGAGCCGAGTCGGCTCATTTACAATCTTACAATCAAGGTCCAAGCTCAAAGTAAAAAGCCCATGGTTACTGGAGGCCCTTCAAAGCCTAACACTATGAATCCTAATTGGGTGGTCTCATTCCAACTTCAACTCACTTCCTTCTTTTGTAACCAAAGCTCACAAAAGGAATCAGTAACACCCAGACGACTACACAAATAACAAAAAATCGAAAGCGTCTCATATCTGAGTTGCAGAAAGAAAACATTAACATTAGAGTCAACTATCTTCGAAAAACTGTCGAATATCTAACCTCACCCAAATTCTCAACAAACATTTCAATTAATTTTATTTCTAATAAATATTTCTTTCATTTCATTCTGTTTGCACAGTTTGATAAAATATGCCTATTAAAAATTAAGTCAATAAAAATTATTTTTTCTTTTTTTACTCTTAACTCATTGAAAAGATATTGATAAAAGTCTTTCATTTAATGAACAATCATAAAGGTCATTATGAGAAAAATAATTATTTACAAATCTAAATTTAGAAACCTCACAAACATTTTAATACATCAAAAAAATAAAATGGGACATACATATTATTATGAATATAAAAATATGTTTTTCATTAAAAATTATTTACACATCTTAAGATATAGCTTAATAATAAATACATATATAACCAACAATAGATTCAGATTTGAATTTTCTCTTTTCAATACGTAGAAAAAGAAAATCATTTATTAACTTTATCAATTAAAGCTATTTGAGACATTTATTCTTTATTATATTTAATTGGTACGAGCAGTAAAGCTTCTTTCTTATGATTAGTAAGACCGAACTTCTCTTCCATATTAATATCAGCCTCCTTCATATTGTAAGGCAACTTCCAATCAAAACAAAATAAAAGGTTTGCAAGTGCAAGCTCCACCAAAGCCAATCCCATGGTTATACCAGGACAGGTTCTCCTACCACTACCAAATGGTAAAAATTCATAATTCTGCCCTCTAAAATCAATGGAATTATCAATGAATCTCTCTGGAATGAATTCTTCAGGATTTTTCCAAATTTTAGGATCTCTTCCTATTGCCCACACATTGACCTGGATTCGAGTTTTAGGATGAATTTCATAGCCATTGATGTTGAACTGTGAGATGGCTTCTCTTGGAAGTAGCAGTGGTACTGGTGTGTGCAATCTCATTGTTTCCTTCAAAACCAACTTTAGGTAGACGAACTTGTCAGTATCACTTTCAGATACTTTTATTCTATCGCCAATTAGACTTCTAATTTCTTCTTGTGCTTTTCTCATAACTCTAGGGTTCCTAACAAGTTCTGTCATTGCCCAGACTATGACAATTGCTCCAGTATCTACTCCAGCCAGAAATATATCCTGATATATAATGTTAAATTGAATTATTCTGACAGTGTCAATTTCAAGCCAAAACTAAGAATTGTTCAATGGAAGTATAAATTTTTAATAAATAAAAAGTTTACCTTTTCTGAAACCAGAAATTATCAGTGAGCAAAATTAATTGTGTTAGAGGACAATTTTCTTATTCAAGAAATGGAATGAGCAGATAAAAAAAAAATCAGATTTGACATTTTCAACAATTTAATCCCCAATTAACTTATTTAAAATGATTAAAAAAAATTCACAATTAAGATTTTAGATCAATTCACAATTTAGTCATTAATTCTTCATTGTATTTATAGATATTTAATATTATAGTTGGGATCATGCCATATAATTTATAAAAAAATTAATTAAAAATAAAGAAAAGTCATATATAAAGTATATTATATTCTATTTAGCTTGACCGATGATTTTTGAGTTCAGAAATATATATTAATTTATCGTTAGAAGTTTGATATGAAAATTATACTCCATAATTTGCAAATTTATTGTGTATGAAAATAAAGTTTTTATGAATTTAAACTTCAATTTAAAATACTTGGAAAAGTTTTATATGGTGTTTTTAGTACAAAACAAGTAAGAGAGAAGGGTCAATCCTATTCAATGGAATCAATTTATTAATTTGTAAAATTTTTAAAATAAGTTTAGGAATTAAATTGGACTAAAAAGTTGAATATAATATTTTTAATTATTTTAAATAAATTCAAGTAATAAATTAGCCTAAAAGGTCAAATATGACTTTTTTTTTATCCGTTGAACAAGTTTTGAGAAAAAATTGATTTTTATTTTAATATATAACATTAAACTTTAATTAATTTTTTAATCATATAATAATTTATTATTATGTGATAGATATTTTTCAAATGGAATAATTACTATATATGTTGTCCTTATATAGTAATTATCTTGGTTTTCAAAATTACATTATTTAGAAAGGTGTATTAAATTAAAAATCTGTTAAATTTTAAAAGATTTTAAAATTTTAATGGTATTCAATTTAAATTCTTTTAAAATTTATTAAAATTTTATTGTATTCAATTCATGCTTTTATAAAATTCATACAAATATAATGGTATTCAATTATAACTTTTAAAAATCTATAAAAATTTGATAGTATCCAAAAATTATTGATTTCGTTGGATTTTAGAGTGTTATATATGAATAAAAAAATTATTCACAAATCTATCCTCCAATCCAAAAATTTTAAAAATCTTTTAAAATCTAACAGACTTTTGATCTAATGCATGCCTTAATAGAACGAAAGTGGAGTTGGTACCTACGAATTTTAAACTATCTGTATATGTATCCGTTTAAAATATTATTATTTATATATGTTCTAAATTTGTTTAAATATTTACTGCATGTATCCATCCAAAAACCCATTGAAAATACCTCTTAAACGGATAGGGTACCTGCGAAACTTTAATTACTATTCAAATTTTAAACTTATTTAAAATTCATTTTTTACTAATAATGGAGAAGGTACCCACTATCGAACCTGTTTAATGTAGCAATTAATGGGAGCGGGATAGGTGCCGACAATAATGGCCATTGCAGGCCTTTCATTGTCAGTGGCGATCAATTTTTAATGAAAGAAACAATAATTTTAGAGAAAATGATGCATTTTGCCTTTTAATTTCTTATTATTTTTTAATTTTTCATTTTGCTCTAAAATCTTTTAATTTATTCGATTAGGTCCTGAAATTATTTTTGTTAGATATATAAAAATCATTGTGATTCCATCAAAATCAATAATAAAAAGTCTCATCAATTCCTTAAAACTCTATATAAAATTCTAATTAAATCTATGAAAAATTTTAAAAATCTTTTTATTCTGTCGAACTTAATAAATTTTTTAAAATCTAACATAATCATAATCCAATACACCCCTTTTAATCTCTAATTATAGCTGTGTTATATTAGTATGTCCCTAGGTCATATTTTTCCCATTTAATAATAATAATAATAAATGCAAAAGTAACAACGTAAAGGTGGTTATAAAAAAATGTCCCGATAACAGCTGGATGAACCAGTCTAAAATGCCAATAGTATAAAGACTAAATAGTATAATTTTAAAAACCATAAAAAAAAACCCCCCTAAACTTTGCACTCTAAATGTAATTTTTTTCTCCTAATACTCTGAATTTAAAAACTAGTTATAATTACATCATTTTTATTAAAAAAAAAATTTTAATTACATCTTAATTTGAAATTGAACTCATTTTATTCAATTTTTGTGATACCCACTCTCTCTCATAGTTAGCTTAACCCAAGTAATTAGGAGAGAGCAAATGGTCGATTTTATTCAAACCGAACCAAACCAAAGCTAAAAAATAAAAATTTGAAATTTTATTACAATAAATAGAACTGGACCTAAGTTTATATATGAACCAAACAAACAGAACAAAACCAGTTGGAGATTTATTTTTTAAAAATAAAAAACAAAAAGATGTTTTTTAATTTAACTAATCACTTTTAGGGATGAACAAAATTACCGATCGAATAGAATCAAACCAAAAATTAAATAGACTCATTTTAGTTCGGTTCAGTGTAATGTCAAAAAAAAATTTGGTTGATCGTTTTGTTCGATTTAAACCAAATTTATTGCTCGTTTTAATTCCTTTATGCAAATATTCAGCCGTTGGGCTTAAAACCGAACAAATCGAATTGAAGTTCATGTACAAACTTTGGTCCAGTTTGGTTTACTGTAAAGAAATTTTGGTTTATATCTTCTGACTTCGGTTCGATTTGGTTTGAACCAAATTGATCGTGTGCTCTCTCCTAATTAGTTGGGTTAAGCTAACTATGAGAGGGTGAGTTTTTCTTTTTACAATGAGTTTAATTCTATGGCTATAATTGAAAATTTCTAAGTGAATATTATAATATTTTTTATCATTTAAAATTTAATTGCAGATCAAATAGTAATTTTTACTGAATATATTCGCTTTTAATTGCTATTTAAATAGCTAAAGCTAAGAGCTAACATCCAACAGTTATTAAGATCTTATTCGACAGCAGCATTTGAAGTAGTATTTAGTGTTTTAATAGGATTAAAATACTATCTTAATTAATTATAGTGTTCGGTAAACAGTATCTACCTTAGCATTTAGAGTTTGAAACAATGTTATATGAAATGCTAACTTCATTAAAGCTTAGTGTTTTATAATTTCTTTACAACACCTATGCTCATCACTTGACTTTAACTTGTTCCTTGCTTTGATACATTTTTTTGTCATTTTATATTAATAACTAATCAAATAATTATTTGTCCCGAATACTTTTTTGCTAAACTGATATATAATAGTTAATCACTAACAATTAATATTTAACAACTAATCACTAGTAATATAGTTAACAGCTAATAGCTACTAAAACAGTTAAATTTACCAAATATATGCAAAGTACCTAACTAATAATCGCCTTTTACAAAATTATAGCCCTATACACCCATGTATAAAACTAATAAAAATAGAAATTTTATTAAAACGATAGTTTTTTTTATCATAAACTAAGGAAAAGAAAAAGAAAATAGAAACAACTTTAAAAAAAAAAATTATATTTTTATTGATTTTTTACTGAAGAACTCATTGACCCACATCTTAGCTAGCTGTTTTATTTCTTACTAATTAAAGTAACGTTTATTACTGTTGTGGTTCTAGCTTTCTGCTTAATAAAAAATTGAAATGTGTATATTGTAAAAGTAAATTTACTTTTTAAATTTTTTTTAAAATCATTTAAAAATAAAAAAACATGTTTTTATGAAATTAGAAATCATGGTTTACACAATTTTATTTTATTTTTTATATGCTTCCCTCCACTCTTTTACATATCTCTTCTAAAAATTTATGTAATAAAATAATTCATTTCCTTTTAGGCAGATTTCTTGTATTTAAATAAAAAATACATCTTATTAAAAAAAGAAAAAATAAAATCTCTTAAATATTTTATTATTGTATTCCCTTTTCTATCTTATATATAAATGTTCATGCAGAAAAAGAAATTCAGAAAAAAAGAACAGTTTGAAAAAATGAAAAATTAAAAATTAAAAACTGGTTTTTGCTTTTTAAGAATTAAAAAAAACAAAAAACAAAAAATGGTAACAAACAATCCGTAAATATTCACTGACCAAAACAAAGTTTTTAAGAATCAGTAGGAATATTACCATTAGAACTGCTTTGATATGATTTTGGGAGATTTGAATGCCACCAGATGGAGTTGGATGTCTCTCCAAATCCAACAAAACATCAATGATATCTTCAAGTCCAGGATCTTCTTTTCCCTTTTGGATATGATCATCAATAATATTTTGGTAGAACTCATCAAATTCTCGGAAGACTCTTTCAAGTCTTGCATGTAGACCTGTAAGCCTATCAACAATCCATCCAACATGAGGAAAAAAGTCAGTAGCAGGAAAACACCCCAACATGGCAAAAGCTTCATGAATCGCTTCTTGAAACCTCTCGTGGTTAAATCCTCTTTCTTGAAAGCTATTCCCAAAAGCTGCTCTACAAATAACATTTGCAGTAAGGGACAAAGTTTTTTCACTAAGATCAACAGGAGAAGAAGACGAAGAAGATTTTAAAATCGAATCGATTAGAAAACCCACTTCTTCTTCTCTAATGGATTGAAACGATTGAACTCTTTTAGCACTAAAAAGTTGAAGAACACAAATCTTTCTCATTTCTCTCCAGTAGTCTCCATAAGGTGCATAAGATATATCAAGAAAGTTGTAAGATAGTCTTCCAGTAGCAGCCGAGCAAGGTCTACTACAACTATTGTGGTCATTTGTTTTGATAAGCTCTTTTGCAGCTTCTGCAGAGGAGATAATAACTGTAGGAACTTGACCAAACTGGAAAAGCATGACAGGACCATATTTCTTGGATAGTTGCCAGAAAGAGTAATGAGGTAAGCTCCCAAGTTGGTGTAAATTTCCAATTATTGGAAGTCCAGGAGGACCCGGTGGAAGGTGCTTGCTATATAGTTTCTTTTTCAAAAGAAAAATTAAGGGAAAGAGAAGAAGAAGAAGAGATAACCACATATGTAGATGAAGAGAAGCCATTTTTGGTCTTTAACTTAGAAGAACACATATTAGAACAAGAGGACACCGCTATATATAGAAAAAAAAAACTATTCAAACCTTTATTTTTAAAAATGCATAAATAATTGATACGAATTAAGTTTGATTACATTATAAAAGAAATAATATGTACCATTTACTGTTTTCCTTAAAAAATATATAACTTTTTTTCTAGATTTTTGACTATTATAACAAAAATTATTCATCCAACTTTTCTATAAATTTAAAAATGATAAAAGCACTCTACTCTAATAATTTAAAATAATAAATTCATCTTCTTCACTAAATTAAAAATAATAAATATAAACATTGCATTTACAAATTGAAATAATCTATTTTACTCAAATTATAAAATTATTATTTTGATTAATAATTATTGAAAAAAAAGATAACCAAAGATTTTTTTTATTAATTAATGAAATAAAAATATTATATAGTTATTAATTATTGAATTAAAAAATAAAAAGTTTTATAATTTAATTTTTTTAAATTATGTAATTAAAAAAATATTAAAAATTTGATAAATAATAAAATTTCACATCACTAATTAAATTTCACAATAAGTAAACTTTTTGAGCTTGTATATTTTTATTAGTCATGTGCCTGTGCAATGCTCGGATTATATAATTTTTTATTTTCTTTATTAAACTGAATATAGTTTTAAAAAAATATTATAATTTATATTTGTATTTCTTTTTCTTAAATATTTTCTTTACTTATTTTTTATTAAATATACTTCTTTAATGAATTGAAATATTAATTAGCACATTTAATTATTTTAGACAAATTATTGTAATTCAACTTATAAATTAGTTAATTATTTATTTTTTTTCTTCTTGTAATTCTCGTATATTCAAATTAAATAATATTTAAATTAAATAACTTATAAGAATATTTAATTTTAATGAAAATTTTTAGTGATTGAAATGAATATTTTGATTCTATTTATTAATCTAACTATGTTATTTAATTAATTTTTATTAACTATGACTTTAATATAACTCCAGTAGTTTTTTTATAGAAAAACTATTTAATAAAAAACTTAATATTTATTAAGTGCAAAAAATATTAATTATAATGAAATTCTCCAGTAGATTTATTAGTTTGTAACTCTATTATTTAATAAAAGATTTAATTTTTTATTAAATAAAAAAAGATTAATTATAATAAAAAATAAAATATCACATAATCACTTCTATATTCTAATATGTTGCCACAAAGACATTTGTGCTTTAGAAATTATATATTTATATTGATATAGATAGTTGTTGAAATTAATTTTTTTATCAAATTTTTTAAATTAATAAACCTATAAAAATATAAAACTTAATTTTTTAATTTAAAAAATAAAATTTACTAATTTCTATAACTTAATTAATATTTTTTGCTATAAAAAAATAATTCTTTAAAAAATATTAAATTTCTCGAGTTCAAGTCCTCCCGACCACTGTTGTTTTCACCAAGTTATTGAGTCGAGCGAAAGACTATTTATAATATTCCGAAATTTTTATTTCAAAATAATTTTTATTTAAATTTATTCGTTAAAATTATTAACTAATAATATTATGCCACATAATATTAACGGGACCGAAAATCATTTTAGTTCGCTCTAAAATTTATTGAGTAACCGTTAATCGAATAAAGATCGGACCAATTTTTTTTTTTATTGGACCGAATTAATTTAAAATTAGATCCGAATCGGAGATTTTTTAAAAATATTATGCGTTACTATTTTTTTCTCTCCGACAATCTACTTGGACGGTTTGTTTTTATTTAATAATTATAAACTTTATTATTTTGTTTTTAGTTCTTTTTCTTTTTCTTTCTTTCTTTTCTTTCTTTTCTTTTCTTTCTTTTTATTCCTCTCTTCTTCTTCATCGAGCCCGACACCAGCTCCAGCCTCCTATCCCTCTCTTTCTCTCTCACTCCAGCAGCCACCTCCAGCCTCTCTCTGCAGCGTCGCCGGTCACCGCCACATCCAGCCCTTCTCTCTCTCTCTTTCTCTTTCTCTCTCCCTGCTCCTGTCGCTGTCTCTCTTTCTCTGCAGCGCTGCCGGACCAGCAGCTCCACCGCCTCCAGCTCCTCCCTTCCACGAGCAGCAGCAGCAGCCCGACGCCAGACCAGCTGCAGCTCCTACTCGCCCGACCCAGCTCCTCCATCGCGCGACTGAGACCCAGCTGCTCCTCTTCACGTCGCGCCACTGCTTCCAGCGACTCCAGCAGCTGCAGCACCTCGCGTCGCGCCGCCTTGATCCACCACCTGCTCCTCCGCGCCCGACCTTGGCAGCAAGCCAGCTTGCTTCCGGCCACCGCCTCGTCCTCCTCCTTCGATTCAAGGACTTTTTGGAAATTTGACATTTATTGTGTATAGAATTTGTTATTTTCAGAATTTATTTAGTTAAATTTTTTATTAATTAGTTGTTAATTTTAGAATATTGGGTTGAATGATTTTATTATTTGATGAGTTAATTATTTTGGTTAGTAGATTAATTTGTGGATTATATGTTGTTTGGGTGAATTTTTAATATTATGGTTAATTGATAGAATTTTGATTATTTGATATTGTTAGGTAATTGATTAGTTAAATTCTTGATAATTTATTAGGTAGTTAGAATTTTAGTATTTTAGTTATTGTTAATATTTTGATTAGATGATTGATTAGTTAATTTTTAGTATTTTAGTTTGAATTTTAGTATTTTAAATGGGTAATTAGTTAAATAGAGTATTTATGAAAATTAATTTATTATTTAGTTGATTATGTGGTATATTGATAAAATTATGGTAGTTAATTGATTATTTAGTTATAGGTTGAGAATTATAAATTTTAATTTGAAATTATGTTAATTAAGGAGGTGAAATTGATTTTAGGATATTAATTCTTAATTTTTGTATTTTGATTAATTAGTTTTATTAATTAGGTGATTAGTGAATTATTTATTGATTTTATATTATTGGTAGATTTAATTATTTTAGGGATGATATTGATAGTTAATTAGTTAAATTGAATAATTATAATGGTTAATTAGTTATAGGAGGTTGAATTATTATTATGGCTGATTTTAGACATGTTATTAGAATTTTGGTGAATTATTGATTATCGGGCAATTTTGATTAATTAATTAATTATGAAATTGATGATTAATTAGAGAAATTGGAGAAAATAAATTAATTGATGATTTGGGTAATTAAAGAGTAATTGTAGGATTTTAATTGATTTTGAAGGTTAGTAAATTAATTAGTTAGGGTGATAGCAAATTAATTGACTTTTTAGGTTGATATAGGTTGGGCGCTTTAACCATTCAGCCATGGATGCAAAGAGACTCAGCGAGTGAACTAGGTTTTGGTATTCCTTCTCGAGCTTCTATTTCTTCCGTTAAAGGAGAATCGAGAAAAGATGGAATAGGAAGACATGTTTCCAGAACAAACAAGATACGGGTTGAGAAGGGGGAGTTAGCAAAGTTAGACAAGATTGGAATGGGCATAGGAACATGTATTGATGTACCAGATCGGCTAATGCTCCCAGGTTGATGCGATGTATTCCACCAGTTGA
>CANUEP010019807.1:0-22509 GCA_947857235.1 Jatropha podagrica
CTCGGGATCCATCTCGGGTTTGCACACCATGCCTTAACCGTTGGGTAATTAATCTAGTAATTAGGTTAATTAAAATTGGAGTCATTTAGGGTTTTCCTAGTTTACCCTTAAATAATAAAACCAGGTGGCGACTCTCACACACTAAGTGCATTTCTATCCTTTTTTATCATATGCATTTCATACGCATTATGCTATGCATCCGGGGGGTAGGGGTTCACAGGGTCAAACTTATATATTTAGATTGATTGCTTATTTTGGCATCTAAGATTCCTAGATTTCAACTAATATCGTTCATAAATGTTGTAGATATATTTTTTAGCTTTCCAACGCATTCTCATGTGTCGAATTTGGATAATCATAGCAAGACTGGTTTCGGCACACCCAGCTCGTGCAATGTACTACTGAAATTGGCTTTCTAGAATGGCCATGCCATTTAGTACGCTCAGCCCATGCTTCCTACAGACCCTTTTGGCATGGCCATGTTGTCTAGCATGCCCAGCCCATGCTCTTCACTATCCTTTTCAATCCTATGTTATATTTTTTACCTTCTAATGTTTCCTAAACCCTATAAATGCATACCCAATGTATCTTTGATGTGGTTTTCCTTAGAATTCTCTTCAAAATGAGACTAAAGTATCATGTGAACATCAATAGAGAATACACAAGATATGAACTATGTTTAGTTGATTTTAATTGAGAATTATCACTTAATTATACTTGTTGTTATAACCTAAGAATTTAATGTAAGTTTGAATGTGGGAATTGAGTTAACTTTCGTTAGCATTAGACTATGAAAACAAATTGAAGATATTGGTTAGTTGGTTATGATTTGATGAGTTATTTATCCTCATAATATGTTGAAGTCCAATGTTATGCATTGTGTGATTACAAATTAGAATAAACTTAGCTAAGGTGAGATCTGATTGGTTTTGTAACGGTCCATTTTTTAGAGTCTTTTGCAGTGTCGGTAATAGTGATTTATCGGTCTGTGAATAGTACCATCGATCTGGAATCGATATTATTTTGATCCGAAAGAATTACTATGCATGTCTAATATTTTATTTAATATTTTTGGAGTATGTTTGCATGATTAAGGTGGGTAGAAAATATTTCATGAATATTTTTGGAGAATTAAGGTATTTAATGAATAGTGTTTTCTATTGTAGTATGTTAAGAAATAATTGAAGAATTATTTTTATGCAGTTAATTTAATTAATTGGTGGAGTTAAATAATAATTAGATGAGAACTATTTGATGAATATTTAGAGCCATTGGATGAGAATACTAGAGACTTGATCATATCAATTTATTTGGCATAAAACTATGTAGTCAAATTTGACTTTTCTACTTAAAAGTTATCACTCATCAACACCACACATTCATCTTCTTCCTCTCTTCTCCATGCCACTTTCTCTCTCTATTCTCCTCCATTTTCTCTCATTTCTCTACCTCTAAACTACCTTAAATTTCATAAATTAAACCAATGTTTAGTGATTAAACCTTGAGAATTAAGTAGAAGAAATTGAAATTGGTGACTAGAAGCTAAGGAATTTGGAGTCGCTACCCAAGTAAGTAAGTTGTGAAATTTGAATTTGTGAATTAATAAGTGGAATTCAAGGTTTAGACTTGTAATTGATGCATTAAATCATGCTCCATCTATTTCTTGTGTCAATTTTTGATTTTAATGTAAATTTCTCTTATTTTGAAGAAGTTGGAGAACCCTCTACCAAAGGGAAGGAAAAAGCCAAGGATTAAGGCTTTCCAAGCTTCCTTAAGCTTGTCTTTAAGGTTAGTGCACTAATATTTCTTTTCCCCTTTCATTTTCTTAAGTTCTCAATTTTTAGATTTTTGAATGAAATTTTGAGAATTGTGTGAATTGTGTTGGGGAATGAGTATTTGAACATTTTAACTTGATTTTCTATGATTCTTAAGCATGGTAGAATGCTTAAAAGGGAAGGTAAACACTTCCTCCCCCTTTAACCAAGAGTGGTTGAACCTTTTTAGGAGGAAGAGCCCTTGGTTTTGTTTCATGCTTTTGTGTTCTTTTGTTTTTAATTTGTTCTTGAATGGTTTTCCTTAAGATTAATGTGGTTATTTTGAAAAGAAGCATTTTCCCTTTTGATTTGGAAGAGTGGCTGAACCTATGGTAGGTGAAGGACACTATGCTTCCTTTGATTTCTAAGTTTGATTTCCACTTAAATGAGTTTGTTAATAAGTAAATTAATGATGGTTAAAACCTCTTTCTTGTATTTCAATGTTTAAGAGTTTTGCCAAAACTTAAAGAAAGTTTGAAAGTGAAAAAGATGAGTTTTAAGACTAAATGTTTTTAAGTTATGGTTTTAATGTTTTGACTAAGTATTTTTGGATTGAATTATGGTGTTTTATGGAAGGGAATTCTTTCCTCTTTCGATGACCTAAGGAGGCCGAACCATCCTAAAGTGGTAAGGCATGTTTTTGTCTTTTTAAACATTGATTTTTAAGTACTTTAAGTTATGTATGTATGTGTTTTAAGAATATATGATTTTGATTTGGGGCATAAGAAAGATTTGATGAGTACTTACAAGTTGTAAGTTAAGTAATTTTGAAATAATAAGTACTAAGTTATGAGATGTTTTGCAAAGGACTTATGTATAAGTAATAAGGTTATTTGTAAAAGAACGATTTTGATTTGGGCTCTACTGTGCACGATTGAAATGTAGTAAGATGAGATTTATTCCGATATATGAACATGCTCGGCTTATCAGGCCATTCTGTTATGTGAAAGCTATGATCATATGCTAAGGTTATCAGCTCTTATGAATAAGCAAACACACTTATTATTCTATGTTGTCGTGCTTTCACAGGCCACAATTCTGATATGTGGTGGCGCTTTCATAGGCCACAATTATGTGATTTAGTTATTCTATGATTCTGAAATCGAATCTATTTATATTTCTTTCTGTATATGTATGAGCCCTTAACTAAGAACATAATTTTATTCTGTTATAAAGAAATTTGAGATATATTTGTATTTATGAAATTTTTCTTACTTTTGTTAGATTATGAACTAATTTTTAACAATGAACTTCCTTATGATTTTCAAAATATTTTAATTTAATTAGTACGTCTTTGGTATTTAATATGTATTTGATTTGAGTATTTTAAATCAAATTTGAGATTTGTTGCTTTGGCAAAACTTTGCTATTTTATCAATAATTATTTAGCACCACTAAGTCTTCCACTCAGCCCGTTGATTTTCATCATGTCTAGGTTAAAAGCGCTGGATGCTACCTGAAGACTGGAGGCGTAGCATCGGAGAAGAAACTGTGATTTAGGGTAGGATAAGTCTTGAAATGTAACTATGGCATGTATAGAAATATTGTAAAAAGTATTAATATTGTAAATATTGGATTCATAAATTAATAAGAGTTTTGATTAATTAGGTAATATTATCTTATTATTAATTTATGGTGTACGATTGTTAATAATTAATTCGCTGAATGAATGATATGATATCATGATAGAACCTAAGTGAATTGATGAGTATTTAGAAGTGCTTGTGATTTGTTGTATTGTATTGGAGCATTGGGGATTTGGAAGTATATATAAATATTGAAAGTGTATCTATTTTCTTTGTGTGGCAAGTTGATTTTTAGGGGAAACTCTTGTGAATTTTTTATAGGAATTTCCTTACATCTTGTTTTAAACTTTATTTTATAAAAATATTGCTTGCCTCCTGATGAAAGCTTAGCCACTTCTAATATATGATTTAGATTATTAAGTAAGATAAGACGGTGCTCCGACACCGAATGTGGCATTCGTCATTTGGTCCTTCGAGGTCGAGCGATGGGTGTTACAGGTTCTGCATATGCCTTGAGCGAAACTTGATATGCAATATTATACTTGCTTATATAATAAAATGGGTTGTTAGAAAACACATTAGAAATTTGCTATTATGATGTTGTATTGCTTGACCTATGAACTACCATGAACTAAGTGTGTGCTTATGACTTAACAATGCCAATTTGGAGTTATACTTCGGAAAACTAAGTGCTATGCACCAGGTATGCTTACTGACTAGACATCCTGAGTGATATTGGACTAAGATATATGTGGATTAATGCTACCTTAATCAAGTGGCTTGAGATATCTTTCTTATGCATGTGAGATAATCATTTGAAAATGAAATTAAACTGGATCATTTTAAAAAAGAACTAATGGGCTCTTACTGTGGTCTTAGTTGAGTAGTTGCTAGAATATGGTTATGTGTTTATGAAATAAAGCAAGCTATGAGATCTTATTTGGATTGTGCTATGATCATATGCCAGACACATGAGTGTCTTCAATATGAGTGGACACACTCTACTGATTCTGTAAGTGCAAGACTTTTTAAGTTTATTGTGAAAGGTTGATTAGCCAGTATTAGTCTAACTGTTATCAGACACCGTTCTGTTACCTGTTCTGCTTATGTTTCTAAAATATTAATAATAAATGTAATGGACAAATTATTACAACACAGGTTATCTACAAATTAGTGTATATGAATCTCCAACATGCAGATTGTGGCGATGAAATCCATATGGTTATATAGTATGCAAATTATCATAAAAAAATTTGTGTACATAACCACTCATACTATGAGAAACTATTACCGCATGCAACATGTATATGTATGGCTTGGTTAGATGTTTAATTTATGTAATATGCTCTTATTCTATGGATGTCTTGATTATATATGATATATGTATATCGATATTGTGTATGGTTTCAATGAACCAGACCTATTTGCTATGTGACGCATATATATTGTTGAGTACCACTGTGTTTTATACTCAGTGCAATGTTTTTTGAACTCGAGTAGGTGGAAGATTTATTTAATGTGGATCGTGAGTACCTATAGCCAAAGAAAGACTTTTATTTCTAGATTTGAGTGAGTCTTGATTTCAGACTCGTGGCATTTGTTAGGTTTTAAAAATAATGAGAGCATTCAATGTGTGGGGTATATGTTTCACTAAACACAATTGTTTATTCCTATAAACTCTTGAGGATCTTGATTTGTTCATATGGACTTGGATTTTAATTTGGAGATTGGACTTTTGATACTTGGAATTTATAAAGTTGATTTTGAGGATGTTTCCTCTAGAGATTCGTTTTATTAAATTGGAATATTAAATGTGTGTGTGAAGGATTTCTAAATTGAGTAATTAATTATTATATTATATTTTCACTAATACTAGTTCTGTACTGATAAGCAAGCCTGCACGTGCCTCCGGTATAGAATGCAACATCCCCTGTTCTGGTCCTACGAGATCGAAAAGGGGTGTTACATTTAGTAATATCAGAGCTGCTGGTTTAGTCGGTTCTGGTTTGTTTTACATGGTTTGACTATTTCAATTGACTTGTTTTACTTAACCTATTTGGGAGATGGGGCGTGAGTTTTGAATAGTGAGAATAATATAATTATTAGCACATGCCATGATTTCAATCTGGGATGGAACTTTACTTTGATGCAGATCTTGTGATTTGTAGGATTGATATGATGTCTTCAGGTTCTTAGCACACTAATGATGAGGAGGTTAACAGTTATATTCCTCCTAATGGTCTGAAGTTGGAGATTCAATAGGTGCACATGCATCAGCTGCAGGACCTGCTGCCAGTGGTCCAGTGGCTCATGGGCAAGATATGTTACTGCAATGGCTTGCAGATGTTCTCAGGCATGTTGCAGGTCAGGCCCTAGTTTTTCCAGCAGTTGTTCCTCGACCTCCTATCGATAAACTGCGTAAGTATGGCGCAGTGAATTTCAAAGGCACGAAGGAGGATGACGCTAGTGCTACTGAGTTCTGGCTAGAAAACACTGAGAGAGTGTTGGAGTAGTTGCAGTGTTCTCTTATTGATAGTTTGATATGTGCTACTTTCCTATTGAAGGAGGGAGCTTATCACTGGTGGTCTACCACTTCAAAGATAGCCGAGGCTAAACAGAGAACTTGGGATTTCCTTTTTACTGAGTTCAAAAAGAAGTATGTGGGAACTTTGTACACTGAGCGAAGGAAGGCAGAGTTTCTAGAACTGAAACAAGGTAAGATGACGGTCTCAGAGTATGAGAAAGAGTTTCTCTGCCTAAGCAAATATGCTTCGGAGCTGATTCCTAATGAAGTAGAGAGATGTTATCGGTTCAAACAAGGACTTCATGATCAGCTTTAGTTTCATTGATTCCACACCACCACACTCAATTATCTACTTTGGTGTCTGATGCATTAGAGTTAAAGGAAGTCAGGAATTGTCAGGAGGCCAAAAGATAGAGAAGCCATTAGAAGAGGTTCAATAGTGCGCCTTTTGGACAAACATCTGCAGTGCATACTTTTAGTAAGAGGCATAGAGGACTAGCGCCATTAGGGTGTAGACAGGGTCAAAGACAAGGACAAAGTCATGCTAGCAGACAAACTCATATCACTTCAGTTGCTAGTGTGGGTGATACTATTCACAGTGATATTCCATCTTGTACTTCTTATGGTAAAAAGCATGGAGGTATTTGTTGGAAAGCTTCTAGTGCTTGCTTGAGATGTGGTTCTCAGTTATGGTCAACAGTCAATTATATCTACTCCTGTGACTCTCAGAGGTAGGGTAGAGGTGTAGGTTGTAATGGAGGATAAAGAGGAGCTTCAAAGACAGTTGACAGACTTGACTTTAGGACTACAGTAGAGTGTAGGCTATGAAACGTAAAAATGATCAAGATGCACAAGGTATTATAGTTGGTACGTTTTCTATTCTTGGTACCTCTATACATGTTTTGGTTGATCTGAGTTCTACTAATTCCTTATATCTACAAGCATCTAGGTATATTGAGCAATTTGCATGGTAATGTTTTGATGATTCACGGACATGTGTTCATGGGTGACTTCTTCGAATTGCCATTTTGGGAGTTTGATGTTATACTAGGCATGGACTGGTTGTTTAGACATGAAGTAGTCGTTGACTGTAAGCATAAAAGTATCACACTCTAGACACCTTCGAGTGAGGAGATTGTATTTGTGGGTGAGAGGGCAGACTTTCACTCTAATGTGATCTCAACTATTGCAGCTAGGAAGTTGATTCAACAGGGTTGTGAGGCTTTCTTAGCCTGTATGCTTAAACCATAGAAAGAGAATCCTAATGTACCAGATGTACCTATTGTTCAGGACTTTCTAGATGTGTTTCTAGACAACTTACCTGGATTGGCTCTTGACAAAGAGGTAGAATTTAGCATTGAGGTAATTCCTGATACTGCTCCGATATATATTGCTCCATATCGGATGTCACCTATAGAGTTGAAAGAGTTGAAAACTCAAATTTAAAAATTGCTCGATAAAGGGTTTATTCAACTGAGTGTTTCCCCTTGGGGTGCACCTGTTCTTTTTATAAAGAAGAAAGATGGATCCATGAGGCCATGCATTGACTATAGACAACTAAATAAGGTAACCATGAAGAATAAATATCAATTACCCTGGATTGATGATCTATTTTATCAGCTTAGAGGAGCATGCATCTTTTCAAAGATAGACTTGAGGTCCGGGTATGATCTGCTTAGAGTGAAGGAGTCAAACATATCTAAGATTGCTTTTTGGACTCGTTACGGGCATTATGAGTTTTTGGTAATAACATTTGGGTTAACTAATGCTCCTATTGTGTTTATGGATATGATGAATCGAGTATTTCACCCTTACCTTTATCGATTTGTTGTGGTATTCATTGATGATATCCTAGTGTACTCAAGGAGTAAGGTTGAACATGACCAACATCTGAGAATAGTACTACAAACTCTGAGGGAGAAGCTGCTTTATGCTAAATTCAGCAAATGTGACTTCTGGTTGACTGAAATAGCATTTTTGGGTCATATCATATCCACTGAGGGTATCAAAGTAGATCCGAAGAAAGTTAAAGTGGTGATTGATTGGAAACCACAGAGATTAGAAGTTTCTTGGGTTTGGCAAGCTATTATAGGCGATTTGTCAAAGGATTTTCTCTTATTGCTACTCCTATTACAAGATTACTTCGTGAAGATGTCAAATTCAAATGGAATGAGAAGTGTCAGACTAGCTTTGACAAATTGAAGAAGATGTTGACCAAAACTCCAGTTTTGATCTAGCCTAAATCAGGTAAGATTTATTATCTGTATAATGATGCTTCACATAACGGACTTGGTTGTGTACTTATGCAGGAAGGGTAGGTAGTTGCTTATGCATCAAGGCAACTTAAGCCGCATGAGAAGAACTATCCTACTCATGACTTGGAAATTGACAGGTATTGTCTTTTTTTTTTTTTAAGATTTGGAGGCATTATCTGTATGGTGAGAAATGTAGGCTCTTTACTGATCATAAGAGTCTGAAATGTCTGCTTATCCAAAAGGAGTTGAATTTGAGGCAGAGAAGGTGGGTTGAACTGTTAAAAGATTATGACTTCACTATTGACTACCATCCAGGTAAAGTGAATGTGGTTGTCGATGCTCTTAGCATGAAAATGCTAGTGGTCTTATGAGCAATGAATGCACATTTGTCTATATCTAGTGATGGAGTTATAGAGGCCGAGCTGCAAGTTAGGCCAACTTTCATTTAGCAGATTCAAGAAGCTCAAATTAAGGATGAGAAGATTACCTTGTGGAAGCATTTGGTTTAGGATGGTAAGAAGAAAGGCTTTATAATTAAGGAAGATGGATATCTATACTTTGGTGATCGGATTTGTGTACCAAAGATTTCGAAATTAAGGAAAAGTATCATGGAGGAATCTCATAGCAGTCCTTATGCCATGCATCCAACCAGTAATAAAATGTACCAAGATTTGAAAGTGCATCATTGGTGGCCAGCTATAAAGAGAGAGATTATAGACTTTGTAACTAGATGTTTGACTTGTCAATAGGTGAAAGCAAAACATTAGGTTCTGTCAAGTTTGATGCATCCTATTTCAACTCCTGAGTGGAAGTGGGATAGGATAGTAATGGATTTTGTGATTGGTTTGCCACTTTCTCTGAGGAAGAAAGATGCCATTTGGGTAGTACTTGATCATTTGACTAAGTCAGCTCTCTTTCTTCCTGTAAAGACATATTTCTCTCTTGAACAGTATACGCATCTATATATTGATGAGATAGTTCGATTGAATGGTGTTCCTTCATCCATCATATCTTACCGGGATCCAAGGTTTACTTCCAAGTTCTGGAAGAAATTACATGAGGCAATGGGTACTAAATTGCATTTTAGTACAGCTTTTCATCCACAGACAAATGGGCAGTCAAAACGGGTAATACAAATTTTGGAAGATATGCTTAGAGCATGTGTCATTGATTTTGAGGGTAGCTGAGAGAAGTACATCAAGTTGGCAGAGTTTACCTACAATAACATTCACCAATCGAGTATTGGTATGGCACCGTTTGAGGCTCTATACGGTAGGAGATGTAAGACTCCAATTTATTGGTCCGAGCTTAGTGAGGGTAAAATTATTGGACTAGAGATACTTTGAGAGACAGAGAAGGTGATTCTCATTAGACATGGGTTGAAGGCTATGTCTGATTGACAAAAATCATATGCAGATTTAAAAAGGAAGGATATAGAGTACATCATTGGTGATAAAGTGTTTTTGAAAGTGTCGTCGTTTAAGAAACTTTTGAGATTTGGTAACAAGGGTAAGCTGAGTCCTAGGTTCATTGGTCCATATGAGATCATAGATCGTGTGGGTCCATTGGCCTACAGATTAGCCTTACCTCCAGATCTTGACAAGATCCATAACGTCTTCCATGTGTCAATGCTATGGATATACCATTCAGATCCTTCCCATGTGCTTACAGTAGTCAATTAGTATCCAACCAAATTTCACTTATAAGGAGGAGCCAATGAAGATTTTGGCCACAAAGATCAAGGAGTTAAGAAACAAGAGAGCCCTTCTTGTTAAAGTCATGTGGAGGAAATATAAGACTGAGGAAGCAATCTAGGGGAGTGAGGAGGTTATGCGAGCTCAGTATCCTCAACTATTTGCCTCAGGTAAATTTTGAGGACGAAATTTTCTTAAGGAGAGGATAGTTGTAACGTCCTAATTTTTGGAATGTTGGATAGGTTATTCCATTACTTCTGAGTCTATATAGTGATTCATGCATTGCATATTATTTGCTTGATTGTTCATCCATAAAATGATTTTTGGATTACACATTGTGAAGCTTTACCTTAGAAAGCCTAGCTATGGAATTTAATGTGATGCAGTTCTAATCGCACCTAGATATTGGGATTGAGATTTGATTTTCAAAATATGAGTTATTGATTGTTGTTAAGTATTTTTATAAAAATGGATTATTTAAAATATAGTTTTATATATATGTAATTAATATCTATTTATGGGTATTTTATTAAATGGATTTTGGGTTATATGATTGAGCTTATTAGATTGTGGGCTTAAAATAAAAATAAATAAATAAATAAAATAAACTAATACCCTAAACCTAAAAAGAGTGGTCGACACCCTCATTTTAGATGAGAGTGCCGCCACCTTCATCAACACACCCACACAAAAGCATGAAGAGAAAGGGAGAGAGAGGAAGAGAAAGAAGTTCATCTTCCATTCCTACAACTTCCACCATTAGAATCTATAATCAAATAACCAATTGAGCGAGTAAATGGTATTAGAGTGGTGATTTAAGCTAGAAGATTAAGGTGTAATTAGGTTGTGATCATTGAAGGCATTCCATAATCAAGGTAAGATTTTATTTTTGCAATCCATATGTTGTTTTTCAATCTGATCATATTTTTGAGTTAGTGTTGATAGGAGATTATGAATCCCTTCTAAGGTTAACAAGGGCAAAGGGAAGGCATAATTGTAAAGTTAGTTGCTATCGTGTGATTTTTAGGTTTGTGCTCTGCAATTATATGTTTAGTTTGATTTTAATTATTGGTGTTTTTTTATCAATATATCATTGTTTTCTCATTTATTGATTTTTAGATTTGATGTTTTTAAATGTAGAATTGGAAATTCTATGTAAATTGCTTGAATTGATAAACTTTGATGTTGTGTGTTATTGGTTCGGTTTTGAACTTATTTTTGGACCCTTTACATTTTTCATCTATATTTGATCTCTTCACAAATGTTTTAGCTCTACTTCTTAGCTTTCCATAACATGTTCTTGTGTCTAATTTGGATGCATGTAGCTCAAGTTATGATCTAAACATCAAAACTGGTTTTGTCATGGAGTCAAACTGATATATTCAAATTGATAGCTTAATCTTGCATTTAAGTTGCCCAGATTTTGACTAGTGTCCTTCATAAAAGTTGTAGATTTATTTGTTAAATTTGCAACACATTCTCTTGTGTTTAATTTGGATTATCATAGCTCAATTTATGAATCAAATAGTAAGACTAGTTCTGGCACGCCCAACTCGTGCAGTGTATTGCTAAAATTGGCTTTCTAGCACGGCCATGCCGTGTAGCATGCCCAACCCGTGCTTTTTCCTAACTGTAGGTGTATTTAGTGACGCTTTTAGCATGGGCATGCCGTCTGGCACGCCCCGCCCGTGCTCCCTGCTGACCCTTTAATGCTTTTTCCTTAAAATCCTCTTTAAAATGAGACCCCAAAGTATCATGTGAACATCTATAGAGAATATACAATATATGAACTATGTTTAATTGATTTAATTGAGAACTATCACTTAATTATACTTGTTGTTATAACCTAAGAATTTAATGTAAGTTTGAATGTGGGAATTGAGTTAGCATTGGTTAGTATTGGACCATGAAAACAAATTGAGGATATTGGTTAGTTGGTTATGATTTGATGAGTTATTTATCCTGATAATCTATTGAAGTCCAATGCCATGCATTGTGTGATTACAAATTGGAATAAATGTAGCTAAGGTGAGATCTGATTGGTTCTTCATATGCCTTGAGCTAAACTTGATATACGATATTATACTTGCTTGTATAATAAAATGGGTTGTTAGATAACATATTAGAACTTTGCTATTATGATGTTGTCTTGTTTGACCTATGAACTACCATGAACTAAGTGTGTGCTTATGACTTCATAATGCCAATTTGGAGTTACACTTTGAAAAACTAAGTGCTATGCACTAGGTATGCTTACTTACTCAACATCTTAAGTGATATTGGACTAAGATACATGTAGATTAATGCTGCCTTAATCAATTGCCCTGAGCTATCTATTTTTTGCATGTGAGATAAACACTTGAAAATGAAATTAAATTAGATAAAATTAAAAAAGAATTAATGGGCTCTTACTGTGGTCTTGCTTGAGTAGTTGCTAGAATATGGTTATGTGTTTGTGAAATAAAGCATGCTATGAGATCTTATTTGGATTATGCTATGATCATATGCTAGACACATATGAGTGTCTTCAAGACAAGTGGACGCACTCTACTAATTCTGTAAGTGCAAGACTTTTTAAGTCTATTGGCTAATTAGCCAGTATTAGTTTGACTATTATCAGACACTGTTATGTTACTTGTTCTGCTTCTGTTTCTTCTGAGTTACTATTAAGGCCCAATTATTTGAATTAATGAGTAAAATATTAATAATAAATGTAATGGATAAATTATTGCAACACAAGTTACCTACAGATTAGTGTATGTGAATCTACAACATGCAGATTATGGCAATGAAATCCATATGGTTATATAGTATGCAAATTATCATAAAAAAATTTGTGTACATAACCACTCGTACTATGAGAAACTGTTCTGGCATGCAACATGTATATGTATGGCTTGGTTAGATGTTTAATTTATGTAATATGCTCTTATGCCATGGATGTCTTGATTATATATGATATATGTCTATCGATATTGCATATGGTTTCAATGAACTATACCTATTTGCTATATGATGCATATATATTGTTGAGTACCACTGAATTTTATACTTAGCGCGATATTTTTTAAACTCATGTAGGTTGAAGATTTATTTGATGTGGATCCTGAGTACATGTAGCTAGAGAAAGACTTTTATTTCTAGATTTGAGTGAGTCTTGATTTCGGACTCATGGCATGTGTTAGGTTTTAAAAATAATAAGAGCATTCAATGTGTGGGGAATATGTTTCACTAAACACAATTGTTTATTCCTTTAAACTCTTGAGGATCTTGATTTGTTCATATGGACTTGGACTTTAATTTGGAGATTGGACTTTTGATATCTTAGAATTTATTAAAGTTGGCTTTGAGGATGCTTCATCTAGAGATTCGTTTTATTGAATTGGAATATTGAATGTGTGTGTGAAGGACTCCTGAGAAATTGCCATCACCTTGATAATGTTTTATTAATGGTTTTGTTCATTTCTCTTAAATGGATTTTCAAAGCAAAAGCTTGAAACTTTCTAAAGGATTTGTCTAACTTTTTATAAATGTTTAATGAGCTACCACTACTGTATTTAAAGGTTTTATTTTTAAATTTTCCTTGAATTTTTATAATCGAATTGTTCAGAAAAATTTGCATTACTATGACTTCCGCTGTATGTTTTAAAGGATTTCTAAATTGAGTATTTAATTATTATATTATATTTTCACTGATACTAGTTCTGTACTAATAAGCAAGCCTGCATGTACCTCCGAGACAGAATGCAACATCCCCTATTCTAGTCCTATGAGATCGAAAAGGGGGTATTACAACAACTGACCCAAAGTCACTCCACTAGCACTTGCCGCGCTGTTGTGGCTACTATAAAGAATCAAGATGCAGTTTATGAATAAAACACAAAGATACAAGGGCAAAGCTAGGAAGTGAAATCATCAAGAAATAGAAAATTATCAATATAGGAGGCACATTTGATCTTGAATTAGGCTCTTCTATGTCAGTCAATAGATCAATCTTCTTAGGTGGAGGAATGCGAACCAACTGCTCCCTCTTGGCAAACTGAATATAAGCACTGCATGCAAAATTAGAAGGAAGCTAGTGGCTACTACACCTCTTCGACCTATGGAATTCTCTTTATCAATCTGGATAGACCTTATCCACAGCATCATAGGGGTTACTGCATGTGGAACTCGCCAACGATCTGGTCCCAGTTGCCATGCATAAACTCTCTCGCCTAAGTAGTATGAATCATAGAATAACCCAGTGAAGAGTAAGCATGTCTGTTTATACACGACAACAATGTAGACAAATCTAAGAAATTCATCCACATTTCCTGCAACGATATCGCATAATCTATAAAATAAAAAGAGAGGGAAGAAAAGAAGAAAAAAAGGAAAAAAAAAACAATAAAAGATAAAAGAAATTTTCAACAATAACAATAAAAAAAGAGAGAAATAAATAATTTACAAATAAAAAGTAAATGGATTACCCAATCGCACTTGAGCCCATTCAGCAGTTGACGGTATACTCGAACATCCATGGAAGTATGGTGGTATTTTTGGCTGTACCACCATGCCTGACCACGAGGAAGGATACTAACATCCCAGCCTCCTAGAAAACTTGACAGAATGGGCATAGAAAGGATGTCATGCTCATAAGCCCATATCTGCTTTATGCAACCTCAGAAATCAATAAAAAGAAAGCACAAAGGCAGGCAATATCAGAAAGAAATTTTTTTTTTCGTACCTCAATGGCCTGTCGATAACCTATCTTTAGCTGGGCTTCCCAGACGCACAGATCCATGCCATAATATAAGTACAATAGAGCAACTCCCACTAGTTATATTGCCATGTGTACTCTAAGTCGTGAAGTACAGGTAGTAGGGCAAAGTCGACATCATTACCAAACCTAGTAAACAAGGTGGTGGAAAGAAGGTACCATAGGCAGGCTTGAGCCACGACATCTACGTCCATCGCCTCAGCCTGCTCATAGGATATCTCTCGATATTGCAGGTGGATGCTAGCGTCTGACCCTATCTTGGGTGATGATAGGCTCCACACTGATAGCATCCCAAAGACTGTCTCACAGGCCTCAGGAATCTAAGGTTCGCATCCGGTCGTTGAAAGGAACGAATCGCCCACTAAAAGACAGCCCATGATAATAATAAAATTCACCAGAGTGATTGTCATCTCTCTGAAAGGCATATGAAAAGTATGTGTCGAGTCCATCTGGCACTCCATCAGGGCGAGAATGCTGACAGTGGATGAGCGACTCCGAACCCGCGATAGAGTGTCCACAAAATGTTTGAATCCCACCTCTCAGATTCAATCCCGCACTCACTCAAGCAGATGATCAAACCATTCACCACAGCAAAAGCATTGCAGCTAGATTTCTCACGAGTCACGCTAACCTGCAAAAAATAAAGCGAAGGTGAGCATCTGATTACAATTTAAAGGCATATTTTAATCTGTTTTTGTATGTTTTATGTAGGTACAAGTCAAAAATTGCATGAAAATGAAAAAAGCAAGGCAAAATGGTAAAGAAATGACACGGCCCAACCAAAGAAGTGCCACTCCCCTAGGGAAGGTGTCATGCACCCAAGGAAGGTACCACGCCCTCTATCAAGGCGCCAAGCCCCCAGGGAAGGCACCACATTCAAAGAGAAGGCGCAACCCCTAAAACAAAGGGTGTGCCCACCTGTTGTCATGCCTTACATTCAAGGCACATGCCTTAAGCGTAAGGCGCACACCCTAATGGGTCGAATGGATCCAAAATGTCCAGAAATAAAATCCTGGTGCAATCTAACCTAATTTTTTATTTCTAGCCTAATTTTCTTGTGTTTCTATTATGAATAATGTAGGAAATTGAAAAAGAAACCAATAAAATCCCATAATCGCGCCCCAGTACAAGTGGTGAGGCAAATCATGCTACAACCTAATGTTTAGTATGAATTCCTTCAGTCTCATACCTAGTCTAAGATCTCGCACCTTTAGTTTAATTGTCACATACTCGGGAAGCCAATCTGCATTATCTCCCATCACCATTTGAGAAATTTGATAAAAAGATAAAAGAAGAAGAGAGAGAGAGTTGAGACAATTTGAAAGTGAGAAAGAGAGAGAAAAAAAAAAAGAAAAAGTGATTTAAATTATCACTTTCACTCACTATATAGAAAAATTGGACCCAAGGCCCAATATTGACCCACGGGTCTAATTTCATGAAGCAATTCAATGCAGATGTCCATTTTCATGCCTCATCAACAAATTATCAAAAGGTCGGCTAAAGCCGCATGATATCAATCACCAATACGTATGCCTCAATTTGCATGACATGGCAAAATTATTTATAATGCACACAAATTCACTCGTAGATGCCCATAATTCCCTGGTGAATCACAAAACTCTAAAAACATACAAGATCATATAAAAGTAAACCAATCACCTCGATTTGCCTGCTATGGCATGATCTTTTATAGCGCGCATAGGTTCACACACAAGGCCCCATAATTCCTTAACAAGTCTCTCCTATGGTGTGCCATAATGCAACATCAGACAATTTTATACAAAACCATAAAAAAATTTTCATCTATTCCCTAAATAAACTGCCTCGTTCTGCGTGTTGAGGCACAGAGATGAAAACTTCGCATACAACCACACACCAAATAAAATTTAATCACTACACACATTCACATGCTTTCCTGGGCCTAATCATGGGATTTCTAATCGTAATTAGCCAAAAAGTCTTTTATTTTTACATGGTGACACTTAACCTTGCAAGAATTTCGTGAAGGAGTTAACACACTAGGCTACCACCCTCAAAAGAACAAATTTTCCTAATGAGTTGACCCACGTCACATGTCGTAACATAATTTTCAATAAATTCATGTCCAGCCACACACGTACACGTGCCTAAATCCCAGTGGACTTACCATTTTTATCATTTCACAATAGGTGCACACCTTCCCAGGCCTAATCATGGGATTTCTAAACGCTTTTGGTCAAAGAACTTCCTTTTTCTGCATGGAAAAATTTAGTCTTGTAGGAGTTCCCCAGTAGAATCAGCACATCAGGATCTAACTCCCCAAAGAATAAAGCTTTCCAGCAAAGTTGAGATCACACTGTCAAAATGTGGCAGATATCAAGTTATTGAAATGTGGCGCATCCATCAAACCATTGAAATGTGGTAGGTATCAAGTTGTCAAAATGTAGCGCGCCCAGTAAATTGTCAAAATGTGATAGATATCAAGTCGTCGAAACGTGGCGTACCCAGCAAACCGTCAAGATGTGGTGGATATCAAGTTGTCAAAATGTGGCATATCCAGCAAACCATCGAAATGTGGCAAATATCTAACCATCAAAATGTGACAGATATCAAGTCATCGAAATGTAGTGCACCTGCACCAAAGTCAGCCAATTGTGGCACACCATCCGGAAGGGCAACCTCCCCACAGGGAGCATCTTAAATTCTATGCCGCCATTTGGCACAATGCAATTTTACATCATCATTTGGTGCACTGCAATTTACACTGTCGTTTGGCACACCTGCACTCAAAGTCACCCAACCATGGCACACCATCCAAAAGGACAACCTCCCCACGGGGAGCATTTTAAAAATTTATGTCGTCATTTAATGCATTGCACAATTTATGTCGTCCTTTGACATAATGCATAAATTTACACCATTGTTTGGCATATTGCATTTTTACATTGTCGCTTGGTGCATCACACTTTATCCAAACCACTATTTGACATAGATCATCTTATTTTGAACTGCATGTTATCACATCCAAAGCTACTTATCCATGGCACACCAGGATAATCACCTAGAGTGAGACTACTCCAAATCTCCACCAAAGCTGGTACCTTTCAAATCAAGTCGTCCAAAGGATGCAAACCAACTAAGTACTTTACCACTTACATATCTACTTTACATTTCAATAAAATCTTGCTTAAAAAACAAAATATTATCAAAATGTGGGAAAACTATATACGCTTATTTTTTGCACCAAAAATAAATTCAATGATGATAACCACATTTGCTAAAGAAGAGGTTAAAGCATCTAATGAACTTAATCCTGAAGCGATGATCCGAGTTTAGAAAATGAACTCTTAAACCCACTTTTTTCACATTTATGGCATAAATAAGGCCCATAAAGCGCATCCCAGGTTTGCCTGGGATGCACCTTGACACCCTACAGCACTCCATGCATTACCCAGACCATTTTCATAAAATTTAGGTCGATTCACCAATAGGGCCCACAGTGGCCCTCATGGCGCTCACATGTGAGACCCATCAGAGGCCCTTTGTGGTGATGACATTTCGCGTGGTAGAACGAGTTTGAAATGTCCGATCAATTTGATTCTTAAACTAGTAACCCTAAAGTGAGAAATCGGATACATTAGATCATTTCAATGTTTTTAGGGTTTGTGCTGAAATAGGGTCCAGGAAATGAGGTTGGAGTTCACCCAAGATAAATTTTGATGCCCTAGAGTTGATGTACGTGCCATTTGAACTGATTTCGTGAAAAATTGAAAATCAACTCATTTGTGTGTCCCACCAGTGGGGCCCACATGCCACGTATGTAGTGAATAGTGTCAATTTTCACCACTTGCCTATAAATACCACCTTAAACTCTAGGGCTAGAGGTTAGCAATTGTGATTGAGAAACAAGTTCTAAGCGATCCTAAAACACAAAAACAAATAAAAAACATATACAATTGAACCTCTATAAGTTAATAATGTCAGGACTGTGAAATTTTATTAATTTAGCGAGGTATTAATTAATCGTGTAAATTAATAATTATTAATTTATAGAGTATATAGCTTATATCTCTACAATGTGAATACTAACCTAGATATATGTGAACACTAATTTATATATATATATATATTAAGTATATGTAACTTAGTTAATGTTGGTACAGGTAACACAACATCAAAGATTCAGCCTTGTGATGCAGGGATCATACGAGCTTTTAAGATGCACTATCGTAAATGATTTTATCGAAATCTTTTAGAGGGTTTTAAAATTGAGAACCCAAATCCAAAAAAGATTAATGTTTTAGATGCAATGAATCTTGCAATCTCGTCATGAAAAATAGATGTCGACTCAAGTACTATTGCAAATTGTTTTAAGCATTGTAAACTTCAATTGCTAGATGGTGAATCCTCGAAAAATCAAGAACAAATGGACAATTATGGCTTACAACAATTGCAAAATCTAATCAATAGATTGAACTATCGTAACACAATGAATGCTGAAGATGTTTTGAACTATCCGGGAGAAAATGACACGAGTTTGGAGTTGCCTACGAATGAACAAATAATTTAGAGTGTTATGGAAACCAACAAAGAAGATGAAGTGGAAGATGATAGTGTGGAATTAGAACAAGTTTCGCGCAAAGATACTCTGAAAGTAGCAATGACCTTACATCACTTTCTTTTACAATATGAGAACTCTACACCGGATTTCTTAATGCTCTAAGAAAGGTTAGAGATGAGATTCAAGGTTATATTAATTTTAAAAAGAAACAAGTAACATTAGATTCATATTTTTAGAAAGCTGCTTAGTTTAATTATGAATCATGTACAAAATATTTTGATACAGATCATGAATTATTAATTTATATGTCAAATGGGACCTAAATGAATTTATTTTTTTGTATTATCTTATAAATTTAGCAAATTATTAATTTACCACATTAGTCCTGACTCGGGACCAGAGAAAATTATTATTTTAGCGAGGTTATTAATTTATCAAGTATTAATTTATTGAGGTTCCACTATATATTCTAAAATCAATTTCTTCACAAAAATCTTAAGAGTTTTGTTAGTTTGTTAAGTTAGAGTGTGTGATCAATACAAAGTCAGTGAGTCTAAGACCATAAAACACCTTCAGAAACACCAAATCAACAACAAGAGCTCAGATCATCAACAAAGATCAAAGTTCTTGAGGTGTTCTTCAACAAACTTCAAGCAAATCAAGTTTTATCTTCAAAATCGGTTAATGTTTGCATAGATCATGTTGTTTGAACGCTTGAATGTGATGTGATTTTGAAGTTTATTTATTTTTTATTTTTTGAGTTTGATATAATTTATTTAGGAAATTCATAATTTATTATTCTAATGGGATTTATAATATTATTTGTGTAATTTATTGAGAATTTATAAGGATTCTTATTTAAATCTATTTGTAATAGCTAACATATAATTCTTATTCATTTATGATTATTATTTGTGATTTGAAATAATTTAAGTTAGTTTTTATTGGTGTGTATTAACTAATTAGAAAAGGAATATGTAAGGGGAATAAGGGTAGAATGCATTTTAGGAGGGTTTGTAATTCTTTTCTCCTCCCTCTCTCTTTATGATTGCTTATTTTTTATGTTGGATGAATGTTTAGATTATGATAACATGCTTGGATGACATTGTTTCTAAAAATTGTATAAAATGTTTTACATCTCAATTAAGATTATGAAATGACCCATTAATTTATTTTTAAAAGAATTTTTATTTAAAATTTAATTATATATTTTCACCAATGAGAATTAGCGAAAAATAATATTTTATGTCGCAAACTGAACCCGTAAACCAAATTTAAATAGTCAAACTCAATTGAAAAACCCTTAAATCAAATGTAAACTAGGCTAAATTGTTGGATTAGATCAAATCGATTCAAATCAAACCAAAATTAATTAGATAAAACTAAGAATTGAACCAAATCGCTAAAAAAAAACCCCATCTCTCTCTCTCGCGCGCACGACTCTCCTCTCTCTCAATCGCAGAGTGCGATTTCACGCCGACCATCACCTCCGGCCATCGCCTGCGACGATCAAACACAACCAAGGCACGAGCTCAACGAGAGCAACTCAGCGATGGTCTTAGATTGTGAAGTTGAAGTCGGTGATGGGAGATATCGTGACTGGAAGCTTTCGAGGTTCTGTAGTGAAGTTTTTCGACGATTCTCGTCGTTCCTGTGAAGTTGAGGCGACAAGAAGGAGTTAAATCGATTCACCTTCTCCTGGCGAACAATTATCCTTTGAAGATTTCAAATTTCATGGCTAGATTGGGAAACCACCATGATCGGCGGCACCAAACTTTTGTTGAAGTCCAATCTGACAAGATGGAACCTCGATCTCATGAAATTGACGCCGAAAATGGATTCAGTGGTGAAATGCGAGTCAGTTGGTGGTGATTTTGTGAAATTCTTGGCAAGATTGCTTTTTCGGACACCGCATGTGGCGGTTCGGTGAGGTACCCAAGAGGCAGAATGCTGCATTTTGCTCGCTGAACATGAATTTGAAGCGCGATTGTTAATCGGTATAAATTATGTTTCAATCACTTAATTGCAGTATAGAATTCAAATTAGAAATTTATTACTGTTAGATTAAATTGGCTTAATTATAATTAAGTAAGTTACATGAAAGTTACTTGTGAAATAAATTTCCAAATTTATTAGTGAAATTAGCAAATTTAAATGGATTACAAACAAAAGTGATAAGGATTTATGAATTGGAAAATTGTAAAATAAAAACAATTGAATTGTTAATGGTTAAACAATATAGATACCGAAATTGAAATTGAGTGAGATTGAGATTGGTGGATGGGAAATGACTGTGAAATTGCCCGATGGAGGGGCTGTGTATTGTGATGTGCAAAATTCAGGCAGTTTAATTTACAAATGAGATGCTGTTGAATTTTTGACAGAAAAGAAAGATTTGCTTAGAGATAAAATTTATTATAGTAAATAATGAATTGTAAAATTAAATAAAGAAATAAATTTATAAAGAAACAAATTAACTAATTAAAAACAAATTAATTACATTATATTTATTTGATTTTAGCAACATATTTAGAAATGAAATTCTAAATGGTATTGTGAGAATAAGAAAAGTAGAGTAATTGAATAATTGTTATTCTGAAACCATATTGAATTTATTTGTCAAAATAATTAAGTATATGAAAATGTGTATAAATGAAATTAGTAATTATTAAATTGATTCGTAAAGCACATAATAAAATATTTATTAAATCATATTATACTTATTTGGTAAAATATAAATTCTAAGAGAAAAATTAATTTTACTTAAATGATTTTAATAAGTTGAGTAATAATTTTAATAAATGGGATTTAAGTTAAGTGGATTATTTCTTTAATTATTAAAGTAATAAATAAATCTATAATAATTTATTCACTTTAAAAGTATAAATAATAACATTTGATGAAAGTAGAGTATAAATATAGACTATGAATAAAACAATAATAAAGAAACTAAATAGATTTTAATCCTTACCTAAACTAAAGTATGAACTTCAAAATAACAAATAAATCATAAAAGATTTAAATTAGTTAATCTACTTAAAAATATAAAGAACGTAATTATAATAAAAGACTGAATATGAAATGTTAATTTGATATTAGGTTGAAGAAGCTCAATAAATTGTCGTGAAAGCCTAATTGATATGTGAAAATCAACTTCTTACTTTTAGGTGAGTAATAATATATAATGATTTACCAAATTCATTACAGCGTAATTTATTTTATGTTTTGTGCTTATTATTTCTAAATTCTTGCATACATAGTATGTGGATGAATGTTTGTGCAATGATAAATGCTATGAATAATTGGTTTGTACATGATGATATGTGATTGCTGTGTGGGAGTTAGAATGATGTGAATCACTTGGGTTGAGAGCACGGGCATGGTGAGAATGTCGTCA
>CANUEP010019837.1:0-26063 GCA_947857235.1 Jatropha podagrica
CCCCCCCCCCCCCCCCCCCCCCCCCCCCCCCCCCCCCCCCCCCCCCCCCCCCCCCCCCCCCCCCCCCCCCCCCCCCCCCCGCGGGCATGGAAATGAGGCCTTGGAACCCCAATTATAGAAATGCCCAGGGTCAAGCGGCAGTAGGGAATGCCGATCCACGTAAGAACTTCGTTTTTCGGGAGGAACGTAGCCAACCCAGAGCACTAGGAGGAAATAATGGGGGAACATGAGTCCCTAGATCCATAAGATGCTTCTTTTGTAGAGGACCACACAAATTATCAAAATGCACAATGAAAGACAAGCCCATGAGTGCCCTACAGCTCCAAGAAGAAAGTCAGAGACATGATTCAGATTCGGGCAGTGCAGATCCTACGGTGGTTGGGGCATTGAGATTCTTAGGGGCATTGGAGCATCGGGCTGAAGATAGGATGGAACCTTCAAGGAAGGGGCTGATGTACATTAATTTCACTTTAAATGGTAAGCCAGCAAAGGCCATGGTAGACACTGGAGCAACGGATAACTTTTTGAGTTGTCCAACGGTGTCGAAATTCAAACTTCAAGTGAAGAAAGATTCGGGGAAGTTGTAAGCAGTGAATTCAGAGGCGATAAAAACAGTGGGAATTTCCACAGACGTCCCATGCCGAGTTGGGTCCTGGGAAAGGAAGATAAACTTTACAGTTGCCCCTATAGATGACTTTGACGTTGTGTTAGGATTAGACTTCCTAAATGTGGCCAAAGGCAATTCGATCCCTGCAGCGAATTGTCTCCTCCTATTGGGAGAACAACCTTGTGTCGTCTCAGCAGCAGTTAGCCCCATCAATGAAAAGAAGCTACTATCGGCCCTCCAGTTCAAGAAAGGGGTAAAGAGAAATTAAGCCTCTTACGTGGTGATCCCTATTTATAAAGAGGAGGCGAAACCCACTGACTACCCGGAGTTCCTCAAAAAAGTGATGTCGAAATACCAAGATATTATACTGGAGCAGTTGCCAAAGTCCTTACCTCCACGGCGGGACGTAGACCATCAAATCGAGCTGTTACCCGGAGCTAAGCCGCCTGCTCGAGCTCCCTATAGGATGGCGCCACCAGAGTTGGCAGAATTGAGGAAACAACTTGATGAACTTTTAGAGGCTGGATTCATTAGACCTGCCAAAGCTCCTTTTCTTGCCCTAGTACTCTTCCAGAAGAAGCAAGATGGAAGCCTAAGACTCTACATCGATTATCGAGCATTGAATAAAGTCACAGTCAGGAATAAATATCCCATCCCTCTAATAGCAGACCTATTTAACCAGTTGGGACAAGCATAGTACTTCCCCAAATTGGACCTTCGGTCCGGGTACCACCAGGTTCGCATTGCAGAAGGAGATGAACAGAAAACCACATGCGTAACTCGGTATGGAGCTTTCAAATTTCTTGTCATGCCTTTTGGTTTAACTAATGCACCTGCTACCTTTTGTACTCTAATGAACCAGATATTCTGAGTATTTGGACAAATTTGTGGTAGTATACTTGGATGACATCGTGGTTTACAGCAATAGCTTGGAGGAACACAAGACACATTTGCAGCTAGTCTTTAACAAGCTCCGAGAAAATAAAATTTTCTTGAAAAAGGAGAAATGCGCCTTCGGCCAACATCGCATCAAATTCTTGGGGCATGTTATTGAATAGGGCCATGTTCGAATGGATGAATCTAAAATCCAGGCTATCAAGGAATGGAAGATCCCATCTTGTGTAATAGAATTACGATCCTTCTTGGGATTGACAAACTATTACAGGCGTTTTGTTCAGGGATATTCACACAGAATCTGGCCACTGACAGAGTTGTTGAAAAAGGGTCAAACTTGGGCATGGCTGGCAAAGTGCCAAGAAGCTTTTGAAGATCTCAAGAGGGCTATAACAGCAAAACTAGTGTTGGCTCTTCCAAATGTGCTTCAACCTTTCAAGGTGCACACAGATGCTTCTGATTTTGCCTTGGGGGGAGTTCTAATGCAGGAAGGCCATCCGGTAGCTTTTCGAAGTCGAAAGTTGACTGATGCCAAGAGGCACTATGCAGCGCACGAGAAGGAATTGTTAGCAATAGTGGACTGCTTGATAGAATGGAAGCACTATCTCTTGGGGTCGAAGTTTATGGTAAAGACGGATAATTCCGCTGCTAGCTATTTCCTTACGCAACCTAAACTCACAAGCAAACAGGTTAGGTGGCAGGAAAAGTTAGCAGAATTTGATTTCACCTTGAAGTACAAACCAGGCTCAACGAATAGGGTAGCAGATGCATTGAGTAGAAAGGTAGAGTTGCTGTCATTAAAGAGGATAGCCCATTTATCAAGATGCCAGATAGCAACCTCACTCAAAGATAAAATCCGAGCATAATTGACCAAAGACCCACAGGCAGTGGCGATCTTGAACCTGGCAAAGGCAGGGAAGACGAGACAGTTCTGGGTAGAGGATGGGTTGTTGATGATGAAGAAAAATAGAATTTATTTCCCAAGAGCCGGCAATCTTCGAAAGCTACTTCTTCATGAATGTCGTGATACTTTATGGGCTGGTCACCCAAGATGGCATAAAACTTTGGCACTCATCCAACAAGGATACTACTGGCCACAGATGGAGGTAGATGTGCAGGAATACACGAAGACCTGTTTGACTTGCCAACAGGATAAGGTAGAAAGACATAAACCTACCGGACTCCTGGAACCATTACAAGTGCCAAGCAGACCATGGGAAAGTGTCTCTCTTGATTTCATCAGTGGCTTGCCAAAGGTCGGAGAGTTTGACACTGTCTTGGTCATCATTGATCGATTTTCAAAATATGGCACTTTTATTCCCATGGCAAAAACATGTTCCGCAGAAGATACAGCACGAGCCTTTTTCAGAGGTGTGGTCAAGTATTGGGGTGTACTGAAGAACATTTTCAGTGACAGGGATAGCAGGTTCACAGGGTCCTTTTGGAGAGAATTATTTAAGATGCTTGGATCACAATTTAACTTATCTACTAGTTTCCATCCACAAACAGATGGCCAAACAGAACGGTTTAATAGTTTGTTAGAGGAGTATTTGCACCATTTTGTTTGTGCCAGCCAGAAAAATTGGCCCTCGCTAATAGACATTGCTCAATTTTGTTTCAATGCTCAAAAGAGTTCTTCCACTAACCAGAGCCCATTTGAGATTGTTATAGGTCAACAGCCATTGCTTTCTCACACCCTAGATGGGCCAAACACTGGGTGAAAATCGAGGGCATGTCAGTTCACTGTGGAATGGGAACAAAATGCTGAAATGGCGAGAGCCCATTTAGAAAAAGTAGCTCAACGCATGAAGAAATGGTCGGATCAAGATCATCGACCACGGACATTCGAAGTTGGTAGATCTAGTATTGATCAAGATCACATCATACTAATTTCGATTTTACGGCCACGACAAGCGGCTGATGCGCAAATACGAAGGCCCTGTTCCTATCATTGCTAAAGTAGGAAAGGTGACTTACAAAGTAGACATGCCAGCTTGGATGGGCGTCCATCCAGTATTCCATGTTAGCCAACTGAAGTCATATCATGCAGATCTGTCAAACTTCAACAGCAGTAAGCCACAACGACATGTTATCCAACGACATGCTATCCGCAAGAAGTCATCCTTTAACAAATAAGTGGAGAATATATTGGAGACTCGCAAGCTGAAGGGAAGCCGACATCAAGAGTACCTCGTGCAATGGAAGAATCTACCGCAGTCAAAGAACACATGGGAGAAAGAAGAAGACCTACACTAATTTGAAGACAAGATAGCTCAATTCCATCAAAGCACCCTGTTCTACAAAAGAGCACTTCAAGAACTAGATTCCTAGCAGACGAGTCGACGAGGGCATCGACCGTTTGGGTGGGGGAGAATGTAGGGGAGTGACTAGTGGTCAAAGTCACTTGGATGCTAGAGTCCTTGTCCTGGCCCTTCATAGGCGCCTCTACGCCTATGGAAGGTGCCATTGGTTGCCTTACTGTAATCTTGGTTGCCTCGATGTAATATTTGATATATAAATAAGAGTGACCATTTTACCCCTGCGTGCAATGTTGTGCTATGTGTTGCTACTTGTTTTTCGATGATGCTTGGATTGTGATTATATTCGAATCTATATGATTTCATATCGATATTATGTTGTTCTGACGGTTGTCCTTGGCTTGCAGATAACTAATTAATATCATTGGCTGGCTTGTTTATGTGTTGCTACTTTTTCTTTGATGATGCTTCGATTGTGATTATATTCGAATCTATATGATTTCATATCGATATTATGTTGTTCTGACGGCTGTCCTTGGCTTGCAGATAACTAATTAATATCATTGGCTGATTTATTTGAGGGAGTTCCAAACAAGCGCCGCACAGCCCGATCTTGGTGCGTGATACGGGACCGTGACACAAGCATTCATAAATTTGCATTCTATTACACGATCAACTCTTTCTGTCCAAACTTACCCTAATTTCCGTTAGATGACAAATAAAATGACTATACTAACCCTGATAATTTACAAAATTTCCTTGACAATTAATTGCTTCGTTTACTTCTCTTCCTCCATCTCTCTCCTTTGAAACCCAATCGACCCAATTACACCCCGTTGATATCAAACTCAAGCTCCAAACTCCATTGATATCAAAACCCCAAGCTCGACTTGAACTCCTTTGGATCAGTGTCGGTGGGACGCGTCACCGTCATTATTGCATCCTTATTCAAATTTGACCAGACTGGAAATGGAGGATTGATGGTAACTTTTGCGGGTACAATGGGCGGGTTGTCAATGATAGGTAATATCCAGCAAAGAGGGTTCAGCGTCTTCCATGGCGGGTTCACGGATCGGATTTGTCGCGTGGTTGTGTGTAATTACTGTGCGTTTAGGGATGGGAAGGGAGAAAGCTTTTTCCTTTGTTTTTTATTTTTTTTATTTTTTTTATGGAATGTTAGTATTTTTTCTTTTGTGTTGTAGATCCACGGAAATATCCTTTCCTGGAAACCCAAACTACAATTTTTTTTTTCCTTAAAAATTTCATTTTGTGTTTGATCAATTGCAAACGATTTAGAAGTGCCAAAATCTAATACTTTTGCTCTATACTTATCATCTAAAAGTGTGTTCGTAAATTTTACATCTCTGTGATACATAGGCATTGAAGCTGCAGAATGTAGATAAGATAAAGCACCTGCAATTTCTGCTGCAATTCTTAACTGCTATTCTTAAAGGTAATATTTTGCATGAACATGATAGGATTAAGCCTTTTTTTTTTCCAAACTATTAAATATATTACAATTTTCAAGTATCTCCTGTCCTATGGATCTTGCCAAATGAAAACTGATCCGTGCAAAGGTAATTGTAGTTTGAGCGAAATTTTATCTTGCTCTAAAGCCCTAAAGCTATGGTGGAGGAGGCAACGGCGGTGGCAGTGGTGGAGGAGCCCTAAAGCTAAAGTTATAACTAGTACTTATGGATAATAATGTAATAACATGTATGCCACTGTATATTATAATATATAACATATCTTTCTTATTAATTATAATAATTAAGATTATAATTTTAAGAAATAGTTTTTATAATTAGCACTATTTTAATTATCATTAATATTATTATAATTATGTGTTTTTAGTATTATTTTAATCACAATTGTTTTAATTATTAATATTATTCAAACAAATACATTAATTATGGAACTTTTTAATTATAATTATATCTACAAATACAATTATTACTATATTAAGTAATATTATAATTATACCTTATAGCGATAATATGATAGGTAATTGGTACAATACATAATAAATATTACAAGTAATCATACCAATATTTTAAAAGATAGTCTTAATAGTATTTCTAATTATTAATAATACTTCTAGATAATAAAATAACTATTAAATGTAATAATAAAAAAAATTCTTAACTAACTATTATTCAACTTGAACTCAAGCTAATGTAAATGAGTTTTAAATGAGTCAAGCTTGAGTCACTTTTAAATGAGTTAAGATCGAACTTTAAAATGCGAACTCAAGCCGAATTCAAATTTTTATAGCATGTCACAAATTAAACTTGAACAACTCAAAGCTCGATTCGGCAAGATCTGTCAACAATCCTAGCCATCTATATTGATGACTTGACCATCATTTCCAAAAATGTATTATTTTCTTCCAAACTAAATTTCAATACCTTATTGTGAAATGACCTATTCTTTATGTTATTCTCTGATTTGTTTTTACTGCATTAGTCATTTGCCTTTTTGTTCCTAGTGTTCATACTAGTTCATCATGTTCTGGTTTGTCTTTCCTACTTTGGCTCCCATGGGTTTTCAAAACCCTTGAAATTAATTTTAACCTTTATTTATTCAATTCTATTTCACTAATTAATTTAGTCAGTACTATTTTAGGGTTGTTCTTTGACTAACAATATCATCCAAAAAATATATATATATATCATCCATCTAGCTCTGCATCTTACAAATGACTCTTACTTTCTCTTTTTAATGAAACTGATAGTTGTTATTTTTACAGTATTTTTAATATAGTTTTTATTAGAATTTTTAATATTTTTTTATTACTTTAATTAGTTTTTACTTAGTTTTATTTATGTTTTTATTTTAAATTTTTTTGAATTATATTTCACTTGATTTTGAGTAATTTTGTAGGATTTCAATGAGAAATCAGCCAAAAATGTAGAAAATAAGTAAAACTCAAAGTTTGGCATGTCCTAAGCGTGCAGTATGGCACCCATGTGCTAAACTCAAAGGAAAATAGTGCAAAGACTTAGTGATGGCACGGGGTCTAGCACACCCAATCTGTGCCAAAGAGCACCCCCGTGCTACGGAGAAGTGTTGATCTTAAAGTGTGCTCACCTGAGCATAGCTCGTGTTGCCTTCACATTGAACACTCAGAGCCTAGCATGCCCAGACTGTGCTTCCTAGCATGCCTATGCTGACTACTTGACTTCATATTAGGCCGAAAATGACAACTCTAACCCATGCTGCTTGCATGGATTTGCATGAGATATTTTTTTCTGATGTGCAAATTAAGTTTAAATCTTATCAAGCCACTGGAAGAATCCTAAATTTGAAGAAATACAAATTCTAAACAGTGTCCTATCTCAAAATGAATTCTTCCTCATTAGAGATTCTATTTTGTAATTAAATTTGGAGATTCCCCAAGGAGTCTATTCAAAGAGATAGAATAACTATTACATAGGGCATTTTGATTCTCTTGTTCTCTATATAGTTTTCTCTCTTTTTAAGACTTCAAGTACTCAAGTTGGTGTAAAGATTTAAGGACGCTGCTCAAGCCAATCATTGACTAGTTTTTATTTCTAAACTCGCATTTGTTTATTATACTTTTTGAGATTATTTATAAAGATTATTGAGTTTGATTTATTTACTATGTCGAACTAAATCTCTTTACTAGATATATGATGTAGCTTAAATTCAACTCCAGTTTACAATATTAGATTTGATTCTTTTTTTTTCATTAAGTAAAATTTATTATTGATTTTAATACTTTCAAATAGAGTTTCTTCCGTAAATTGATTTATTTTATTAATCACTATTGAGACAAAAGTTTTTAATATGAACAGAATAATAAATTTCATGAGAAAAATAACTTGATGCGAGAGCTAGATGGTATGACTTGTGGAAGGTTTTAATAAAATTAAAAGTCTTAATTTGTGGATTCTTGAATAATCATAAGAACTTAGTGATTTAATCTATGTTTGGTTGTGCCATTGAGAGATGGATAATTTAAGTTGGTGAAAATAGCTAATAAAACATCGAGAGAGTTTATTCGTGATTTTAGGATTATTTCTCGTTCTTGAATAACTAAAATTAATTATCAAACTAATAGGATAAACTGGATAGAATTAAGTAAAGTCAAATCCTCTAATGTCTTTTACACCTTTATTCTTTCTCAACAATTTCTTCCTTGATCTCATTCTCTTTGGTACTTTATATGCAATCCTCATGGGAACAATATTCTATTCATTCTTTATTATTTCTTGACATTTCGTGCACTTGCAAAACAATCTGTCAAGTTTTTTGTGCTGTTGCCGAAGATTGGCGTTAGCAATATCAATACTAATTACCCTATTATTAATTTATACATCTATTTTCTTGTTACTTTTGCTTTTTCTATTGAGTATTTGAAGTGTTTATGCAAAGAAGATCTTATAGAACTGAACCCCTAGTCTTTATTCCAGAAATTAAAAAGACTTGTCATAGAAACAACGTTGAAAGAAGAGTACGAGAGTGTGAACAAGAGTAACAAGCAGACATGGCTAATGATTTAGAAGTAGGGGATGTACCTCTACCACCAAAACAATAGATTGTGCAACAACACAATAACAACAACAATCAAAGACCTCAAGCTCCTATTCGCACCTTGCAAGATTACACAACTCCTTTTTTTAATGGGGCTACTTCAAGTATCATTAGACCTAGGATGGAAGCTAATAATTTTGAGACTAAACTTTCAATTATTCAAATGCTTTCCACTTCAATTCAGCATGGAGAGTTACCAAGCGAAGATCCTAATGTCCATATCACAAATTTCTTGGAGATTTACGATACATTCAAGAAAAATGGAGTTTCTGATGATGCCATAAGATGGAGATTGTTTCCTTTCACTCTAAGGGATAAAGCATGTTCTTGGTTGCAATCATGCCCTGCTGAAAGTTTCACTACATAAGAGAAACTAGCCTGAAAACTCTTGGCAAAATTCTTTTCATCTTTAAAGACCATAAAACTTGTAATGAGATAATGACTTTTGCCCACCATGGTCAAGAAAGTTTGGATGAAACTTGGGAGAGATTTAAGGACATATTGAGAAAGCGCCCACACCATGTCCTACTAAAGTGGTTACAGGTATATACTTTTTATAATGCGTTATCTCCTAACATAAAGATTACTTTAGATGCGATTGTTGGTGGATCTTTTGAAAGGGAAAAGATTGATGAGGCTTATGGGTTGTTAGAAGAGATGGTGAATAATAGCCATTATCAAAATAGCTCTGAAAGGAAAAGTCTACTACAGTTTATGACATTGATGCCATCACCGCACTCAATGCCAAGGTGGACAATATGGTAAGAAAGTTGAATTTATTAACCACTAACTCCGTAAGTTATATTGTGTAAGCATGTGACAGGTGTAATGGGCAACATGGAATTAGGTAGTACATATTGGATATTCTAAATAATCAAACTTTAGAGCAAATCAACTATGTGATGAATCAAAGAAGTAAGAATTACCCATATTTAAATTCTTATGATAACAGGTTGAGAAATCATCCTAATTTTTTTTATGGGAATCCAAACAATGCTTTAAATGCACCACTAGGTTTTCCTTCTCACTAGAAGAAGATTTATGATGATCGTCCTACTAGTCTCTCTAAGTCCCATGTAGATTTAATGAATGAAACTCAGAAAAATCATAAAGTCCAAGAAGTTGAAATAAGGATCTTGGAGATTCAATTCAGACTGTTTGTCAATATAATGACCTCAAGACCTCAAGTTACGTTATCGAGTAATACTGAGAAAAATCCCAAAGAATAGGCACAAACTATGACTTTGAGGAATCTCAAGCTATTGGAGGATCAACTTGGAAGGAAGAAGAAAAGAAATAACAAAAAGGATCCCCATTATTGACCTTAAAGAAAAGATGAAGTAAAGCCTTATGTTCCACCTGTTTCTTTCCCATAAAGGCTCAAGCAAATACAAGAAATATTGTAAGTGCCACTATTTTTACTCATTTGTATTAATCTCTTTATAAGCTTACTATTTTGAACAGTGAAAGAAATATTCAGAGTTTATCCCGTGGATGTAACCCTAAAACAGTTATGAACCGAGTAAATTTTTATGTGTCATATTTTATTATTTTGCTGTCATAACCACTCTCTTAATTTTATTGCAAGACCTATCAAAATGGTATTAGAGCAATTTTTCCCAATAGGTTTGCCTCTTTGTAAATGTGGTAAACTTCATATGTGTCATTTTGCTAAAGGATGTGTTGGATGGTAAGGACGAGATGCTACATGGCCCCTAAAGAATGAACTCTGCATTTAATTAGATGGACAATAGTAAGGTTATCACATTCAACAAGGATCTTGTTATACCAAGTTATTTAGCCAAATTTAAGCCCTCCAAGATAGCATTACGACCTATTTTTGTAAAAAAGAAATGTAGCAAACTACAATAGTAATAGATTTCCCTTTTTCCAATATTTTTCCTTACATAATTAATTTCTAGTTTCACCAAAATCCATTTCTTACTAACCATGAGGTCATTTCTCCACCCTCATTTAGATGCATTTATAAACACTCAATTTCACTCCTTGAGATTCATGTTTATTTAGTAGAAATATCATATTGGAGGCAAATCACATGGGGAGGCAAATCGCATGAGAATGCAAATGTAAAGTACGGAGATCTATCTCCAAGGATATAGTACAAAACTATGTGTATTAACTCAATTCAAGAGAGACAAAATCTTAATATAATAGGTATCGCAATTGATATGCATCTTGAAAGCCTCAGTTGTACTCGTATTCTTAAAAATTTCACTTTCTTCATTATGTAAACTCAGTTATAAACTTATTCACAACTCTCCATTGAAAACTGACTTTAATATTCCATTTACATAGTTAAATAAAATTAGAGTGTGGTAATCCATCTTTCTTATTAAGGGCATATAAGGTTGGAAAGCTAGTTAACTAATTGATTAGTATTAATTTATTAGAATACGTTCTAACATCTTAACCAAGCATTCCATAGAAAATCATATTTCATATCAGTTTTAATTTTCATTTTGTTTGCTTCTTTTAACTGTTTCTTTTCAATTAATCATCGAATATAAATCATTTATACTCTCATCAATTGCTATCTCTTCTCAATAATTTCTTTTCATTTCAATTTGTTTATTAAGAATTATGATTCAATCATTTCCCAAAATTCTAGGGTTTTCTTTCTTTTTAGACAATTATTTTGTCTCTTTATCATATTTGGGACTCTGATGTTTTGCTATTAACTTCCTTTGATATTATGTTCTAGCTTGTCAATTTAATTGTTTGGTCTTTATTATTCAATAGGAAATGGAGTTTTTCTATTGCCTGTCATCAACTTAGGGTATTCCCTTTGTTTTTTCTTTAAACAACGCGTACTAAAATTTCACCAATTGAAAATCCTTCTCCTTATTATATGCACCAATCTGAAAACCATAGATCAGCCATAGGATCTCAAGAGTTAACTTCCACCGTTTAATGCTAAAAGATTAACACTAACAAATTAGAAAGCTAGCTTTCCATATTTGTATGTCCTTATCATTAATTCCCATCAAGTGCAATCGAAATTGAACATTTGGTTGACACTTAGAAACTTGAAATTCTCTCCTAGCTGCAAAAAAAGTGATAAAAGGCCTTGAAGTTGAATTGATTTTTGCCCTTGAAATTAAATTGAATAAGCTTCACTAAGATTGGACAAGCTTGGCTGGAATTGGACATCCAGAAAGAGCGCAAATTGAAACGCAACAGTAAAATCGACTAGTCCTACTCTGGTACCAAATTACAATTTATGAATTGAAAGGATAGAGATGTGTGATTTGATAAGAGACACCTCAGGAAGTGAAATATGGGTAATTTTGGCTGCAACTTCCTTTCATTCTGTTCCTTCACCCAAACTTTCAAACTGATTAATGAATTCACAGTCTTAAGTTTCAAATGAAATACATGAATCCAACTAAAACATTAATTGATTTGCTATCCGTATAGTACTTCATGTGATAGCCTAATTGAATGCTGAGAAATTTCTTCAAATTTGCAAGTTTTCATTGATTAAAAAAATAGCAAAATCAAAAGCTCCACCGCCATACTTAACTGCAAAATACTGAAAATGTTCTATAGATTTTTCAGAAAAAAAAAATAGAGAGGAAAAAGCTTCTCCCAATAACAAATTACACCAAGAAAATCATAAAACTGAAAATAGAGGAGCTTTGTTTCATTATTTGGCCTATAACTTTAGCTTCTCTCCCAATGTTCAATTTTCTTTGATTTTCCTTATTTAAACCAGCTTCTTCCCCATTCATTAAAATAAATTCTCTCTTATATCTTAAAATTTCAGACTAAAAAGTCTATAAAAAATTTGAAAAATTAAACATTTTCGCCAAATTTTACCTTCATCTGCTTCCACAGTTAAACCTCCACATGCTACACTCTTCTTGTCCTTAGAGAAATCACAAGTATTGAAAATCCAAAATGCCCAGCTCCTAAAATGATCAGAATTTGATCTGTTTGCCTTCTTTGTTGTGTCAAATCCCAATTGACTTCAACTCATGTATCCAAATGCAATAGTACCTACAATTTCTTTTTAATTTCAACATTCAAATATTAAAATATTTTTACATTTGAGGAATCAACAACGAAAAAACAAAATAACTAAGGGGGTCAATTGAGTAATTATACTTCTTTTTGTGAATAGATCAATTATTATCCAAATGGCCCTGCATGAGCCCAGCATATTTCATCTTCTCAACTAGGCAAGTATAAGAAAGGAGCAATAGAGAAGAAGAAGAAGAATATACCTATTTGGATCGCAGAAGATTAACTGAGAAGTGGATGAAGAAAAAATAAAAGTACAACGCCATGACCTTGCTTTTTGTTCTTATCAATTTTTACAATTTGAAGGGTAGAATGGGTTATTCACAAAAATTTGAAGTGTCACCAGGGATTTTTTTTTTAATTCAACGGCACACTTAAACAGCGAGAAGTTAACGGTTATTAAAATTTCCTCATTGTCAGTTAAAAAACAATGAATAACATATTGATCAATTATTATATAGTATTTTAAATGAATAACATTATTATATAGTATTTTTTTAAATGAATAACATTACTCATTAAAAAATGATAGATATATTGATCAATTAATTACTAATATTATTATTTAAGGGAAGAACAATGAGCAATTTAGTATGTTAGATTTATTCTCTACTTAATTAAAAAGAAAAAAACACATCCAACTTCAAAATTATTAATGTCTGTTGCATGGATCTTTGGTATTTTCTTTCAATTTTTTTAGGCATAATGCAGTGGAAATCTGAAGCTTCAATTCCATTTTTTATTTTTCAGGATGAATACACTTTATTTTATATAAATAAAATAGTAACGAAATTTTTAATAATTTTTTATGTTCATTTATTATTTTACATATAATTTTCATAAACTCACCCATCTATCATAAAAGCCCATTCGTAGAGAAATCCCTTTTAAAAAATCTCAATCAACCCTATCATATGTCTTGCTAATATCAATTTTAAAAGCACAAGATCCCCTACTACCCCTCGTATTTCTTCTTATATTATGGACAATCTCAAAAGCTACCATCATATTGTCTGTAATCATATGCTTGGGGACAAAGGCAGATTTACAATCAGAGATAATTCTTGGTAGAATTGTCTTGAAATGATTAGCAAGAGCTTTTGATAAAATTTTATAAAGGACATTACATAAAACGTTAGATATATAATCTTTAATACTTTTAGGATTATCAAGTTTAGGGATAAAAATAAATTAAAGTTTTAGCCAGAGATTGAGGTAAAGTATAGTGTTAAAGCCAGGACCTACACCCATCTGCCATATCCTTACCAATAATATGCTAGAACTTCTGAAAAAAATTTTGGATTTAGACCGTCAAAGCCTGAGACTTTATCCAGGTACATTTGGAAAACAACTTCATTAAATTCCTCATTTGAGAATTCTCTAATCAAAAAATCATTATCCTCTAGACTGACCCTATTCAAAACCAAGCACAAAACATGATTGACATCTAACTACCCCTGCTGAAAATGGTATGAAAATATCAAGCACCAACTTATGAATTTTTATAGGTTCAAAAAATCACTCGTCACCATCTGCTCTCAGCTTTTCGATGTTGTTATGCTTATGTCGTGTCTTAATAATAGAGTGGAAATATTTCAAATTTTTATCACCATGATTGAAGCCGATGAGTTTTGCGTTTAAACATCATTGGAGCTCTTTTTCTCCTAAAATCGTGTTCCACTCTTCCTTAAGATTCAAAATATGGCTACCATCATTCCATTCCCCATTGGCTTGCAACTATTATTTTTTTAGCGTTTTCTTTTTCCAGAAATCCTTATTATGACGTGAACCTATTAGCTTCAAGCTTTCAATGACCCAATTCTGTTTACCCATAATATTTGATCCTGTAGTACTATGCCGTGAATCTTTCACAGCATGAACCACACTCGCATCAAGTAGCCATGCATTGTCAAATCAAAAAAACCTAAAGGAAGGGATACTAACCCATGTACTTAATTCAACAAAAAGAGGAATGTGATTTGATACTGGATGTACTAGTGTAGTACACACAACATTGTGATAAAACATAGACCAACTTGGATTGGCCATAACTCAATTGAGCTTTTCCCTGACCTAGTAATCACTACCTCTCCGGCATTCCCAAGTAAAAATCAATCCCATAGAAGGCAAGTTGTGGAGGTTTGAGTTGCTTAAAGCCTCCTAAAAACCTGTCAACGGTAATTGAGAATTAGGGACACCACTAACCTTATCTTCTGCAGTAGCAATGTCGTTATAGTCAACGATACATAACTAAGGGAGCTCATGCCTCGCAGCTAAAGCCTGAAGTAATTTCCATAAGGCCCTACCACGGTGCCCTTGCAAAAAGTTGTAAAAACTCATAAACTGCTATTGGAAACTCAGATCATCAATCACACAATCAATAAAATTTTACTAGTAGCCATTAACAGTTAATTTAATAGTATTTCTTTAAAGGATAGAAAGCCCACCACTTCTTCACATCCTATCGACTGAAAAGCATCCATCAAAATTAAGCATTCTTCGTAACACTTCCATTCTCTCCCCATGGACTAATGTCTCCATAAGGAAAATCATGTTTGGCTTATAACTTAAAGCAAAATCTTTGAGTGAATTTATTGTCTGGGAGTCGTCAAGCCCTCGGCAGTTCCAGCTAAAGATATTTATGGCTTTCAGTTATCTAGCGTCAATCACTTTAGATGCACCTGTAACCGAAGTTGATAGGTGAGAGCTAATAACTGCGTCCTTAGCTTTAGAAACAATGTGCAAATTATTCATGGGTCTCTTCTTTGCTTCAATTGGTTCATAACTGACCATTATTATCATGATCAATGCTAGCGTTATCTATGTTCATAAAACCTTCATCATGCTAGTTGATGTTTATGTTTCTAGTAAAACCATAAAAGATATTTAAGAAGCCCTCTAATTTTAGTACAAAGTTGTCAACACCAGCATACCCCATATCGATCCCCCCTTAATCCTGGTTCCTCAACAATACCCTCCTTCTGCAACCAGTAGCTTTGTGTTTAAGACATTCAACAATTAGGAACTCGCAAGTGATCATCCGACTCTTATTTCAAATCTTCCTTTGCCTTATAAAACCTAATCTCACGAAATGAATAAGTGTACCCTAAATTTAAGCAGAAGTAATAAAAGATCGACAGTCTCTCATAGCGAAACTAGACGTAATAAACGTTACCCTCTAAATAAACAACTTTCTTTCTTAATTTCAGAGGCTATCGGATATCCAGCCTAATACTAATGTACATATATTTATGGGAGGGATTAGAACTGCCATGAGAATCATATTGGATGAAGGCACCCACAAAATTTTCCCAATGCTAAAACCACTACTTCCCATGAACCCAACCTATACGTCATGTATTTGGACCCAAAAATTCCAAAAACTAGTAAAGGAATATGCGTAAGATCTTCCCCATCTTGTATCGAACTTCTTATTAAAATATGGCAATTAAGCATCCATGGAGCTCCATTGACAACCGTCTCCTAGTCAACATTGTTATGAAAAGGGAACAAGAATCGTCTCATACCCTGATCCATTATGGCTACCCCCCCAATGGGTGCCACAAATCAACAAAATCAATTTCATGTTTTCCATCGCTGCAACCTTCCTAAGACCAATTGGGATCTCCTTTTCCTCATCTACAGAGAGAGACAGATGACCAAAGTCCCAGTCGGTAGGGAAAAATTGCTAAAACCCTAAAAATGAGAGCAACAAAATGAGAGATGCTGCAAGAGCATACGAGCCGCCAAAGTTTATTAATTAGACTATCTTATTCTTACGAAAATATTAGACCAATTTTCCATGGGAGTATCTTTTTGTCCCATTTGTAACAACTGTTTGTTTCCATCAATTTTAAACTGTTAAATCAAAAGATAGACAGTAAAATGAATCTGTGCCAAGTTTGTTGTAATCAACTATTTAATTTGAAAGCTACAATTATCTCTTATGTTGCATATAATATGAAAAATCACATATATAAAAATAAATATACAAACAAAGAATTTGTTAACATAAATTATGGACATTTAGATGAGCAAAAAGAGAGGTATGATGGAATCCATTTTATGGATTTTTTAAAATATAACCATTGAGGCACTCTTGTGTCTCCTTCTCAAGCTATAGGTTTCCTGCGATTACAACGCTCATTTGCATCGGTTTAACAAAATAATCATTCGAAATACCATGTGCAATCAGGGATAAAGCAAGGATAGGAAGGAAAAATGATACAAAATTTAATTAAATAAAGATTGTATAAAGGAGAAGGGGGCAAGATGGTTGAAAGTTAGTTAAAAATTGGATAAAATCTCTCAATGGCCAAGGTTCTCTCATTGTCCACCTTCTCGATAAGGTAGATTCATCTCCATGTGTAGTTTATCTATCATGATGATTCCAATTTCTAATGAGTGGCCTTATTCTTGCAACCTGTTTATTTAACTGAAAATTTAATCCATTGAACCAATGAGCAAATAGCCAACAAAAAAAAATATAAAAAGATTGTAATAAAAGAGGCAAAATATTTCACAGTTGAAATGAAAAATGACATAAACAAAATGCATTATATTTCATAACTGAAATTAAAAAAAAAAAAGACATATTGCATTATATTTTACAATTGAAATTAAAAATAAAAAGAAAAAGAGAAATAGAGAAGAAGAGAATTGCTGGTTTAAAGAAAAAGATGGTGGGTGATAAGCAACATAGTATGAGAGGCAGATGCGTGAGAATCGTAGATCCTTTAAGGAAAGAGAGAGTTGAACAATGCAATATATAGAGAGAGAGAAAAATAAATATATAGGATAGGTGTAGATCATCTCTTAAAGTTTAAAATTAATATATTATTTTTGTTGTAGATAATTTGTAAAGATAATTCTTTAATTATTTAATATTAAGACCAATCAAATCATAGTAAATAGAATAAAATTTAAAAGAAAATTCAAAAATTTTGTAAAAAAAGATAAATAGAAATATTCAAAAAAAACGTTTTGAATGGTATATATGATAATACATAAAAGAATGCAAGAGAGAGAAAGAAGAATGCTTCAAAATACAAATGGTACAGTAGGAATTTTTTTTTTTCAAAGTTATTTAATTGAAGTGATATTATTAAGGTGTACATTTGGTTGGTTGAATTAACCATTTATCGAATTTGCATTTAATGGTTAACCAATTGAGTACTTATTGTTCATCAACCAATTTAAATATTTATAGAACTTGCTATTTACCGATTTATTGATGGAGTTGTACCGTTCAATCAATTTATCGAATTGATCGATTTACCATATAAGGATTGACTTTTAAAAAATGAAACAACGTCAATTGGAGTAAATCGGCACATCGAGAATTTTGAATTTTTTGAGTAATTTATTAAACTTTTAACCATTTATCGAATTTTGTCTAAAAAATTTGCTGACTATTTATCATATAGCGAATCATTTTTATGGAATAATCTCCGTTGGACTCAATAAATTTGTAATTACTGAGGTTTAGCACCCTAAACATAATTTTTCATTGGATAAGCTTTTAATAAAAATTAAAGTTAATGACTAAGAAATAATAAAATTGTAAAAAGACATCTCCAAACATGTGCAATGATACCATGCATTATCTTGGGGTAAAAGGGATTCAACGCTACTCTAAATACGTGGGTCTTCCACCATGACAACGCGAAGTAAGAAAGTAATTTTGAAAGAATTTGCGACAGCATTGAGCACAAACTTAAAAGTTAGAAAGAAAGAACATTATCAAAATCAAATAAAGAGATCCTCATTAAAATTATAAGTCAAGCTATACCAAATTATCAAAAGTAGGTAATGAGTTGTTTTCTTCTTTATATGGAAACCTATAAAAAAATATTAAAATTTTTAGTTTTCAAATTTTGGTGGGGTCAAAGAAGCTAAGGAAAAAAGAATTCAATGGTGTTCATGTAACGAGCTTTGTGCTTCGAAGAAAATGAGGGAAATTGATTTTTGAAATATTCATGCCTTCAGTCTAGCTTTTCTTGCTAAACAATGTTGACAATTGTTTAAGAACCTGGAGTTTCTTTAGCTAGATATCTTGAGGCTTGCTACTATCTAAGAACATCTTTGTTAGAGGTGAAAAAGGGTTATTGCCCCCAGCTATGCTGGGAGAAGTCTCATGGAATCTAAATGGATAATTAAAAATGGCTCTCAATGGCTAGTTGATTATGGAGACTTAATTCATATTTGGCTAGATAAGTCGCTCCCGGGACAACCTGATTTTTGAATATGCTCTTCAATGACTCAATTGGGGGAAGAAGGTTAAGTACAGGATTTGATTGACACTTAAATTTTGTACTAGAATTTGGATTTGATTGACGCCACCTTTGCTCCTGCGGAAACTAATTTGATCAATGTTATTCCTCTTAGCCATCAGTGAGTGACAGATTCCATTATTTGGTATCTTACAAATAAAGGCGCGTATATACTGTCAAAAGCAACTATCATTTAAGCTTTGATGAAATTATTTTCAAGGTTTGGCTTCTTCATGTTCTCCAATTGATTCTTCTCTTTGGAATCCCCCTAAAATTAAACACTTCTTTTTTCGAGCTTTTAAAAACCATTTATCAATTTTGACATCTTTAACGATTTGAAGAATTTGTGTTGATACTGTTTGTGAAGTGTATGGGATGGTTGTCAAATTTGAAATTCATGTTCTTAAGGAATGTGTCTTAGCGAAGCAGGTCTGGAAACTCATCCTGCTTTGCTTAGATACAACCCTTTTAGCTTCAGATAATGTTTTCAATTGGTTTAAGATGTTATTGGCTGGGTGTCATGATGCTCAAACGATGATCTTTATTGTGATTGAATGAGCCATATGGAAGGTTTGAAACAGCTTGCAGTTCCAGCATTAATCTTCAATGGAACTGCAGATGTGCAGATGGGCTTATCACTGTTATTTGAATTCCAATCTCTGCAAACAATAGGCATGGTTAATGTTTCTATAGATAATCAAGTCCCAAACACAGCAAGGCAGTCTCCTCCCCAAACTGAGTGTTTCACAGTAAATTCAGCTGCAGCTTTAAATATTGGAGTTTGGTTCATCTTTGGGTTTGTTATCAGAAATGAATTTGATGAGGTTATAGGAGTGATGTTAAAAATTCCATGTCCTTCCTAATTATGCTGAAGTCAAAGCGGGCATTTTTAGCGTCTCGAAAACTCTTAGGATGGAGCTCAACCAAATCGTATTTGAATCTGATTATTTGTCCATGATTCACACCTTTTAAAAAAAATTATATCCGTATAATGAATACAGACTTCAGTTACTGGAACTAGATGGTTTTATTAGAAGATGTCAATTCTTTCTTTTCTTATGTTCATATTAAGAAAGAGCTTAATGTTGTTGCTCACGCATTAAGTGTTGTGGTGTGCCCATTCAAGTGGGACCCATATCATTTGAAATTTAAAAAAAAAATTAGGCAAAAAAAAAATTCAAATAAGGAAGCACCGCCTATTGAAATTTTTTCAATTGTTTTTTTACAGTAGGTTAGCTACTGTGCCTACTTGACTTTTCTTTCATATAAATAGATGAGAGTGTGCGTGTGAGAATGAGAGTGAGACAAAGAGAAGAGGCGCAAAACAAAAGAAAGCATAGAGAGAATTTTAGAAAGGGTTTTCTAAAATGGGGGAGTAATAAAATAGTGAATAAATTATTTTTTAGTGTCTCGAAAAACACTATAAATGCCACCATTTGTATTAATCTTTTTGTAAGCCTATTATTTTTATAATTAAAAAATTATTCGGAGTTTGTTCCGTAGATGTAGCCCAAAAAATAATTAATGGTGAACCACGTAAATTTTTGTGTCTCAATTTTATTATTTCCGCTGCTATGATTAGTCTCTTAATTTTATTGAGGGACATAACAAGTGATATCAAAGTCCGATTTTCGCAAATTCAATTATTATAGTGAAGAATTTTTTCAAGTATGCACTGTGGTTGCAGCCTAGTCTGACTTTACACATCAAAAAGGAATTTTTCTTGAATTGTTACTTAGTTTAAAGTCCAGCTAGTTAAAGACCGGTACCAGATCCGTAGATATATTTTAAAAATAAATATACCACAACGAAGAGAAAATTACAAAGAATCTTTTGGCGCAGTCCGTTCGGAAAGCAGTTGCAGAAACACCGAAGTGATAAATAGTAAAATAGTCACTTGAAAGTTTATGTGAATAGTTACTATTAAAGTTACTGTTGAATAATCCATCACTATTAAGCCCAGTACTATTTACTGTTACTATTCACTGTTTATGTATACGATTACTATTCATTATCGTTGTTCACATATAAGATTACTATTCATCAAATCCCATAAATAAATTATGGATGACAAATTGACGGGCAATATGGTTAAACTCACTTCATCAAATTATCTAATATGGAAGATGTTAATTGAAGACCTTCTATATTGTAAAGATTTGTTTGAGACAATTAAGTTGAAGGGAGTAAAGCCAACAAAAAAATCTGATAATGAATGGAAGAAAATTAATAGAAAGGTTGTTGGTATAATCAGACAATGGATTGACCTGAGTGTTATTCACTATGTTGATCAAAAAACAAAAGCCTATTCATTATGGACAAAGCTCGAGAATCTGTATGAACGGAAGAATGCACAGAACAAAGACTTTATGATAAGAAGGCTTGTGAATTTGAACTATAGAGAAGGATTACATGCTTCTGAACACTTAAATAAATTTTAAAAAATTTTGAACCAGTTGGCTACTGTGAATTTAATGCTAGATGACAAAGTGCAAGCATTACTTCTGTTGAGTTCCTTACTAAATAGTTGGGAGACTTTGGTTGTGTTGCTCAGCAACTCAGCTCCTGAAGGAAAACTAACCTTAAATACAATTAAGGATAGCATTTTAAATGAAGAAGCCAAGCGCAAGGAACAAGGTTCGAGTAGCCATTCAGAAGCATTTGTTGCAGTCTCAGAAAGAAGGGGGAGGAACAAAACTAGATATCCTCAAAATCCAAATAGGAGTAACGAGTCAAGGGGGAGATCCAAGTCAAGAAAGGGTATTACATGCTACCATTATAGCAAGCTTGGTCACATGCAAAGATATTGCAGAAAATGGAAGAAAGATCAAGCAAAGGAGAAAAATGAGGAGAAAGAAGAAATAGAGTCAGCTTCAGTTGCAATTGATGGTGATGCTTTAATTGATGGTGAAGTATGTGTTTCTCATAATGATAGTAATGAGACTTCCACCAGTTAAGATTCTACCTGGGTGCTTGATTCAACATGTTCATACCATATTGCCTCCAAGAAGGAGTATTTTGCCTCTATCACTCTTGGAAATTTTGGTCATGTTAAAATGTTAAATGGTACCCTTGTTGAACATCGTGGTATTAGGAGAGTATGTATTAAAACCAATATTGGCCATGAACTTTGGTTGGAAGATATGAGATACACTCCTGATGCACATTTTGATCTAATCTCTGTTCATCTGCTTGATGATCTGGGTTATGAGAATTCTTTTGCCAATGGTATGTGGAGACTTTCAAGAGGTAATTTGATATTTGACAAAGGAAAGAAGCAGAATACTCTTTATCATACCCAAGCCAAGATTTGCACAGGGATTATGAATGCAGCTGAAGATTCCTCCATAGAGTTGTGGCACAAACGACTTAATCATTTGAGTGAGAAGGGACTTGAGACTCTCACCAAAAAAGAAGATCCTACCTTTGACAGGTACACCACTAAAGACCTGCACTGATTCTTTGGCTGGAAAGCAACATGGAGTTTTATTTCAAAGATCCCTTTCTCCATCTAGAAAACTCGATATTTTAGATTTCGTACATACCGATGTTTGCTCTATGATTGATAAATCAATTGGTGGTTGCATGTATTATGTTACTTTCATTGATGATCACTCCAGAAAGGTGAGGACCTTTCCTATAAAATCAAAGGATCAAGTGCTAGATATGTTCAAATATTTTCATATCAGCACTGAAAGAGAAACGGGAAGAAAGTTGAAGAGTGTCAGATCTGATAATAGTGGTGAGTACAGAGGACCATTTGAAAAATATTGCAAGGAACACGACATCAGGCTTGAAAAGACAGTTCCTAAAACTCCACAATAAAATGTGATTGCTGAGAGAATGAATAGAACCAATTGTGAAAGGATTCGATCTATGCTCTCTCATGCTAAACTTCCTAAAAGCTTTTGGGGTGAAGCAATGAGAACTACAGTTTACTTGATTAACCTTTCTCCTTCAGCTTCTCTTAATGGAGATGTACTAGAAAAGAGATCGACAGAGAAGGATATTTCGTATGATCACCTTAGGCTGTTTGGATGCAGGGCTTTTGTTCACATTCCCAAAGATGAAAGATCCAAGCTTGATTCCAAGTCAAAGCAGTGTATCTTCATGGGTTACAAATACATAGAGTTTGGGTATAGGCTGTGGGATCCAGTTGAAAAGAAGATTTTAAGAAGTAGAGATGTAGTGATCCTAGAAGATCAAACCATTGAAGACATTGAGAAAAATTAGAAGCCAAAGTCTATTAATGAGTTTCCTATCAATCTTGAGGAAGAACCTCCTATAGTAACACGAGGTGACAGAGGAGACGAGCAAGTAAATGATGGTGAAACTGTACAGAATGACGCGAAACCAGTCATTACAGAAGAACCACTTCAGTTGAGAAGATCTACAAGAGGTAGAATACCTTCCTAGAGATATTCTTCTGCTGAGTATGTGTTGTTGACTGATAGGGGAGAACCAGAAGATTATGTAGAGGCCATAAAATCCAGTTACAAGGAAGAGTGGTTGAAAGCCATGTAAGATGAGATGAAATCCTTGCATGAGAATCATACATATGAATTGGTGAAATTGCCTAAGGGCAAGAAAGCACTAAAGAACAAATGGGTGTTCAGATTCAAGACTGAACAAAATGGCTAATAGCTAAGGTATAAGGCAAGACTGGTTATGAAGGGATTTGGTCAGAAGAAGGGAGTTGATTTTAAAGAAATTTTCTCTCCAGTGGTCAAAATGTCTTCTATCCGAGTTGTGCTTGGTTTAGCAGCCAATATGAATTTGGAGATTGAACAACTTGATGTAAAGACTGCTTTCCTCCATATGACTTAGAGGAGGAAATTTATATAGAGCAACCAGAAGGATTTCAAGTCAAAGGCAAAGGGCACTTGGTATGCAAATTGAAGAACAGCTTGTATGGACTCAAGCAAGCTCCTAGGCAATGGTACAAGAAGTTTGAGTATTTCATGATGAACCATGGGTATGGCAAAACTACTTCTGATCATTGTGTATTCGTGAAAAAGTTTGCAGATGACAACTTTATTATTATCTTGTTGTATGTGGATGATATGTCAATTGTGGGTCAAGATAATAAGAAAATTGAAAGCTTGAAAAAGGAGCTTGGTAAGTCCTTTGCAATGAAGGATTTAGGACCTACAAAACAAATTCTCGGAATGAAGATCTCTCGAGACAGAAAGAATAGAAAGTTGTGGTTGTCTCAAGAGAAATACATTGAGAAAGTGCTCAACAGGTTTAACATGGGCAATGCAAAGCCAGGTTGCTCTCCACTTGCAGGTCACTTCAAGTTAAGTTCTATTCAGTGTCCTTCAAGTGAGAAAGATAAAGAAGAGATGAAGAAAGTGCCTTATGCATCTACGGTTGGTAGTTTGATTTATGCCATGGTATGCACAAGGCTGAATATTGCTCATGCTGTTGGTGTTGTTAGTCGATTTCTCTCAAATCCGAGCAAAGAACACTGGAATACAGTAAAATGGATTCTTAGGTATCTCAAAGGTACTCTTAAAGTATGTTTATTCTTTGGTAGTGGTAAACCTGTATTGAATGGATACACAGATACAGATATGGCTAGTGATGTGGATTTTAGAAAATCCACTTCAGGATACTTGATGACTTTTGCAGGAGTAGCAGTGTCTAGGCAATCAAAGTTACAGAAAAGTGTTTCATTATCTTCCACTGAGGCTGAGTATATTGCTATTACAAAAGCCAGTAAGGAGCTCCTATGGATGAAGAAATTCTTATAGGAATTGGGCCTTGAACAAGAGAAGTATATATTATTTTATGATAGTCAAAGCACTATTCATCTTAGCAAGAACTCGACTTTTCATTACAAGTGGAAGCATATTGATGTGAGATATCATTGGATTCGAGATGTGCTAGAGATGAAATCATTTCAGCTTGAGAAAATACACATTGATGATAATGGCTTTGATATGATGACTAAAGCTTTGCCTACAGAGAAGCTTGTTGCTTGCAGGAAGATAGCGGGCATGGTGAATCTGCTCACTTGAATGTGCAAGGGGAGATTTATTGTGGTGCCCATTCAAGTGGGACTCATATCATTTGAAATTAAAAAAAATAGGCAAAAAGAAATTTAAATAAGGAAGCACCCTATTGAAATTTCTTTAGTTGTTTTTTGTACAGTAGGTGAGCTACTGTGCCTACTTTGACTTTTGCTTTATTTTCTTTCCTATAAATAGATGAGAGTGTGTGTGAGAATGAGCATGAGACAGAGAGAAGAAGCGCAAAACAAAAGAAAGCACAAAGAAAGTGTTAGAAAGGGTTTCCTAAAATGAGAGAGTAACAAAATAGTGAGAAAATTATTTTTAAGTGTCTCGGGAAATACTATGAGTGCCACCACTTGTATTAATCTCTTTGTAAGTCTACTATTTTTATAGTGAAAGAATTATTCGAAGTTTATCCCGTGGACATAGCTCTAAAATAATTAAAGGTAAATCACGTAAATTTTTGTGTCTCAATTTTATTATTTCCGCTGCTATAATTATTCTCTTAATTTTATTGCGGGATCTAACATTAAGCAAGTTAACTTTTGATTTTTCTATTGAAAGGATATGAAATCAGGACAGGGGCGACCTCACAACTTAATAAGTGAGATCAATTAAATATAAATATTAAATATTAAATATATATATATATATATATATATATATATATAGAGGTTTAAATTGTAAAAAAAATGAAAATGCTTATTAGGTTTCTACCCGATTGACTCCACTTAAAAGTTAACACTATTACAAACAAATTACATAAAGTGATTTTGAGACTTTGTCTTAAGTTTCCTTAAGTAAAATATATAATTTGAAAACTTTATGATGTTATATAATTATCAAAATTATTATAAATATATGAAATGATTCAATATAATGCTTAGAATAGAGAAAGTAAATCTGTTTTCTTATATGTTTTATCATAACATACAACCAATTATTTATACAAGAATACTTCCTTAATTCTAGCCTAGGACATTCTTAATCTAACTAGGATTACGTAACGGTTATAGACAAGGAAACCTGAATCATTATCCTAATCAAATAAGGATTACTAGTTAGACTAAGAATGTAAATACGTAATCCTAATCAAATAAGGATTACTAATACCCCTCCTCAAGGTGGTGCATGTATATCTGTCATGCCCAGCTTGTTTACAGATTCTTCAAAAACTTGCTTAGATACTCCTTTTGTTAAGGCATCTGCAAGCTGTTGATTTGATCTCACAAATGGCAGTTCAATAACCTTACTCTCCAACTGTTTCTTTATAAAAAAATCGATCAATCTCTATATGTTTGGTCCGATCATGTTGAACAGGATTGAATGCAATTTCAATTGCTGATTTATTATCACAAAATAGTTTCATAGGAGTTTGTAACTCGAATCCGATATCCTTTAATAATTTCTTGAT